>JBCJKH010041817.1:0-12477 GCA_039877255.1 Loriculus beryllinus | reverse complement strand
AGAGTAGAGGGGCAGGATCACCTCCTTCGACCTGCTGGTCACGCTCCTTTTGATGCAGCCCAGGATATGGTTGGCTTCTAGGCTGCAAGTGCACACTGCCGGCTCATGTTAAGTTTCTCATTGACCAACACCCCCAAGTTCTTGTCTGCAGGGCTGCTCTGAATCTTTTCTCCACCCAACCTGTACCTGTGCCTGGGATTGCTCTGGCCCAGGTGTATGTCTTCATATGTCTTATGTGGAAACTGATCTCCAGAAAGCAAACACAATATTATCATTTCAACTATACAGTTGGAAACCTTATGTTCTACAAAAGAGATGTTCTTTACCAGGAATAATTCCACTTGACACATCTTACACAGCTAGAGTCACCACTTCTTCCAGACTCAGTTTGTCTGTCCACATAGGAAGTAAAAAAATATTAATCTTGAAGAAGAAATACTAAACAAGTCAACTCCGTGTTTCTTTGTCAGTCCAAACTCTCAATTTTTCGTTTGTAGAAGGGAAAGTTCAGAAAGTTCTCTTAGTGCAAGACATAAAAGCACCATGTGAAGTAAAAACATTATTAAAAAGTTGGAACTCCATAAAGTGAATAAACCTGAAATGGGATCTTTCAGGGACACTGAACCTGAAACAGCTGGTTTGCCAAGCTGCAGCTTATTTCTCTTTATTTTTATCCAGTAGTTTCAATACATGTAAAAAACCTATAACTGAACTTAGAACTGAGGGTGACTTTTTTTTCTTTTTTGCTCTTCACAAGTAGTCTATGAGATATTTGGAGGAAAAAAATAAAAGAATAAAGCTAGGAAGGATAAGACAGTGTTTATTTCTAGAGGCCAGAACTCATATAGTGTTGATTAAAATAGAGGGCCACTCATAAATAAGTCTGTTTCAAAGTGAAGGTCAGAGATTGCCTAACCAAAATATGAACAACCCAGATTAAAATGTTAATATTCAATCTAAAATGCAAAAAACCAATTGCAATCTCATTTGGTGACATTTTCAGAATTACAGCAAAGACTACTACACTAATCGACTAGTTATGCATTTTAATTAATCTGAAACAGAAAGAAATCTTTCAGGATCAGAGTCTGAAGAATCTGAACACTGGAATTTCTACAATCTTGAGAAAGTTAGTCTAGTCTTTTTAAAGAATATTTATCACTTTTCTTTTAGATAAATAGACAAGACAGGAAGAACAGTCAAATATTGGTTATAGTTTCCTGAAAATTAAGAGTCTAATTATTGAGATTGAAATTGTGAAAATTATTTCTGGGAATTTAAAAGCTAGATTATGACAGAATGAAATTATGCACCATATGCCATATATTTATAAATCTAAGCTCATCTCAGATTTTGTGCTTGCAATCAAGTTCAAACAACTTCTGTTTTTTGAACAAAAGGTGACAGTTGTTGTTGCACAGCACATAATTTTTTCTGTAAATTCTAACACCTCCATCAATGATTGTGCCTAGACATTTTCTTTGCATTGTCTATGTATATGCAACAATGAATGCATAGAGATAAAACTGAAAATATTTTGTGCTCCTAATTCCCTTTGTCATGTGTTTGGCTGTCTGTCTGTGTGTTTTATATGTGTACAATACAAATAAATAACATTGACCATAAAGTGTGGTGTACTGCTTTCCAACTGGCTCAGCTCTTTTCAGCCCATCTTTAAAGCATCCTCCTTTCCCTGGGACTGCAATTTAGTAAATATGATTCACCATGTTAGTTGAGGTCTCTACAATTCACTTGAGGTCCTCTACCATAACTGAAGAGTAAACCAGATCTTTTGTGATTTGTCTGATTTGGGGAAGAAGTCCCTGAGAAACCAGGATGGAAGGCTTATAAGATTCTTATGGTCTCAGACAGAAAATCCACCCAACGTTAGTTTCTACAACTGTATGCCAGAAGATTTGTAGGTTTTAATAAGTTGGTTTTTTTCTTTTGAAACATTGGATTTATTCTAGTTCAAATCTGAAAATGAAGCCTGGGGACCAAGACTGTGAAATGAAACAAAACAACCCCAAAAAACCTCAACAAAAATAAAGAAATTAAATGTGCTGCTACTATGTTTCCATGTGTGCTGTTACTATGTTTCCATGTTATTTTTTTGAGTAGATTTCTTGAAGTTCTCTAAGGGCCTGCCTTGCTTGTAAGATTATCAATGGCAGTAACACCAATGTGCAAGAAGAGACATGAGAAAATTATGATTTCTTCATATCTCAGTTTCTCTCAGTCTTCTCATCTCCATATATTATGTAGGAAACAGCTTGTTTTCGAGTGTATTATCCTTCTAGTTTACATAAAGTTAAAAGCCACCTCATCTTCTCTTATTCCTTTCCAAACTGCTACAGCAAGGCCCAAAATGCTGTTGACACTGAGTTTAGTACTGCATGAGTGTCTCTGGAATAGTTAGCATCCCAACAGGTCCACTACTTTACTACTGTCACATTTAACATACAGTTACCGCATCTGTATGTGGAACTTACACCTCAGGGATCTGTGTTGGGACCGGTCTTGTTCGACATTTTTGTCAGTGACATGGACAGTGGGATTGAGTGTGCCCTCAGCAAGTTTGCTGACAGCACTAAGCTATGTGGATCTGTTGATACACTGGAGAGAAGGAATGCCATCCAGAGGGACCTTGATGCGCTTGTGAAATGGGCTGATGCCAACCTCATGAAGTTGAACCACGCCAAGTGCAAGGTCCTACACCTGGGTCAGAGCAACTCCCAGGCACAGCTACAGTTTGGGCAGAGGAGAAATTCAAAGCAGCCCTGTGGAGAAGGACTTGGGGGTGGTGGTCGATCAGAAAATGAACATGAGCTGACTCACAGCCGAGAAAGCCAACCATATCCTGGGCTGCATCAAAAAAAGCATGACCAGCAGGTCGAAGGAGGTGATCCTGCCCCTCTACTCTGATCTTCTGAGACCTCACCTGGACTATTGTGTGCAGTTCTAGTGTCCTCAACAAAAAAAGGACATGGAACTGTTGGAACAAGTTCAGAGGAGGGCCACGAAGATGATCAGGGGACTGGAGCATGTCCCATATGAAGACAGGCTGAGAAAGCTGGGACTGTTTAGCCTGGAGAAGAGAAGGCTGCATGGAGACCTCATAGTAGTCTTCCATTATCTGAAGGCGGCCCATAGGGATGCTGGGGAGGGACTCTTCATTAGGGACTGTAATGATGGGACAAAGGTATTAAACTTAAAGGACAAAGGTTCAAACTTAAACAGGAAAGTTTAGATTGGATATAAGGAAGAAATTCTTTACTGTGAGGGTGGTGAGGCACTGGAAAGAGTTTCCCAGGGAAGCTGTGAATGCTCCATCCCAGGCGGTACTCAAGATGAGGCTGGATAAAGCCTTGGGTGACATGGTTTAGTGTGAGGTGTCCCTGCCCATGGCAGAGTGGTTGGAACTAAATGATCTTAAGGTCCTTTCCTACCTTAACTATTCTATGATTCTAACATTGGTAAAATAATGTACCTGGATGTTTTTATTGTTCTGAGCTTCACTATAAAAGAGTCTGTTTAAAACGGAATTGGAGAAAGTTTTCCTGGCAAACTTTTGGAGGGAAGTTATAGTTAAGCAAATCACAGAAGATGAACATTCTTTTAATTATTATGAACATCCATTGCAAAAGAAAACCACTGGGCTACAAGACCTCATCTTAAATCTCTGTGAGCCTTGCATTAATTTGAAATCTTGTGGAGTACTCAATTAACTTAGGGAGGAAAAACATCATACAAATCCATGGTTACATTTCTATGGTAGACTAATTCATATATAAAATCGTTTTTTTGTTGCAAGCAAATGTCTTGTGAGACATTTCTGACAGTAAAAGATGGAAATTAAATATGCCTATAATTAATATATTTAGCTGGATTTAATTTCATGGCCTTTAAAATATTTAGTAGCTGTTTTGGTTTAGTTTTGGTTTGAAAATAAGTTTGGCTTTTTTTTTTTTTCCATGATAGGTTTGTTTTTTTTTATTGATAAATGGCTATTACATCTAAATTACTTTTATAACAACCCTTCTTGTAGAAGAACATAAATAGATACCTCTTTGAGCAATTCAACAAAAAAATAAGCTACTTTCAGTCAGGGAATAAATATCCCAGGGAAATCAGGGAAAGAACTGGCACTAATTTTAGTGTGTCCAGGATTTCAACTTTACAATTTTTTTTTATATCTAAGCCTGCATGTATAAAAATAAAAACTACAGATTTTCCTTTTTTTTATTTTTTGGGTTTTTTTTTTTTTTTTTTTTCCTCTGAAAACAGATTCCAGCAGTGTTCTTGTAGGATATACTTTAATTTCAGAAAATTGAAATCTACAATAATTTTTGTTATAACCATAGATGAACATGCATCCAACTGCTGATTTTTCTGAGCACAATAGTGATCATTTGAGATATTGAATTTAAAACATTGACAAAGTTAATACAGGTGGACATACATGTCTGAGTTTAAAGGTGACACTTTAGAATTAAAAATGAACACAGGTTTTATGACCATTTTAATATAATAATTTCTATTGATACACAAGAGAGAGTTGGAAAATATTAGTAATCTTTTTTTATTTTGGTTTTGGTTTTGATTTTGGGCTTATTTTTTAACCAAATATTTTTTTTATTTTTTTTTTTTTTTTTATTCCAGTACGAATGGATAGTGCTCTATTTCACCCCTTCTGATTTCACTGGAATTCTTGTAAACTTCAGATGCATGCTTATTGATGTGTATTCTTGCGATTAAATTAACTAGATAGTAATAAAGAATTTCAGCATGCTAAGACCCTGTTCCAAATATGTGTGGTTTCATTTTATTGTCAATTGTTAATTTCATGATTCAGTTACTTTTTCATTTGCCCATTGATACAACCCCTGTATTATTTAAATGGGTGGGGAAAAAAATATATAAAGAAAGAAGGAAAACAAAGCAATAAAAAGATTAAAGTGGAAAGAGGCAAAGAAATAGAACTTTCAAGCTTTTTTGTTTTTCATGACACTGAGATGCAATTCCATCCTTCACTTGCCTATTTCTGTTTGAGTCAGCTTTAAGATCACCGTCTTGTGGATCAGCTTTGAAAATCATCTCTTTAAGAAAAAAGAATAATCTATTTGCAGCATACTACATATTGGTTTAATTTCATTCCCATTATTTTCTATTTCCTACGTTTGTAGAAACCTGATTTCTTTGTTTCTCAAAAATTAATATGCTCTAGCTGCTTTCTCTCACCTGACATAATAATCCTTCCTTTGACATCACTCCTCATTGCTGTGCTAAGATTGATGTCACAATCTGAGATTCTGACTTCAGGTGGGAATAAATAGTAGGGACAGAGTGAATAATAGAGAAAAAAATACTTTGTGTTTTCAGCATCTTAGTATAGTGTCAATGAATATACGTAGAAAAGAGATTTTGAGCTGAAACAGGATAACCTAAAGAAATTACAGGAAATCCTTGCATGCATCTCTAAAGTACATCTGTAACGTCAATGTGTAAATTTGTCACTGTTCAAGATCCCACTAGGTGTTATCACTTTCATGAAATAATACCCCAGATCTAATATTCCTCATGATATTTCACTTATTTAATATATGATACTTAGGCATCCCATAAAAAAAATCACTGCAAAGGAACATTTTGGAGTGACTTGTAACCTCCAGTACAACATACAGGGAATAAAAAAAAAAAATGCAGATAATACTCACTGTCTCCTCACAATTAAAGCATCATCTTTTACTGTTGTCAGGTTTGAGATCTTACCTCTACGCTGCTGTTAGATCAATAGGACATAAAAAGCAATGACTCGCTCAAGCACATACAATAAAGTAGTACGAGGGAAAGGGTGAGAAGAAATCATTCAGCTGTAGAAAATTACCCAGTAAAATAAGATGGGCTGAAATTGGACCTTTACTAACCATGAGTCTCATTTTATGTAGCTTGCTTTATGTGTTTCAGCTTAATTTGATTTATTTAAAGAGGATAACAATTTTGAAATCTCTATACTTAAAATTTTAACAAGTATATATATATATTTATAATGCTTTTTGATAATTTATGTATATTTGTACTTAAACCCCATAAATTATATAAGTGTATAAAATTGTATGTAAATAATATTCTCTAAATTGTATATATGTATTTGCCTAAACATATATAAATTAACATCTTGATATATTGAGCTCTTCTTGGTTCTTATATCGCTTTTGTATGAATTTCTTCAAGGTATGATAGAATAGTTCAATTATATTCAGTCCTTTAAGAATAGGAATCTTTCCAGTGAATAGTCTTTGATTCCTCAAGAACAAGTGTGATTTGAAAAATGTCCTTATATCTAGCTTTATAAATACTCTAGAAGCTTAATATAAGGGAAACTTGAATAGTAAAATAATGTGAATTGTGAAAACAATAGGAGAAAATTGTGAAGTCTCAGAGAAAAACTGATATTAGTTTATATTTCTCTCTGGAAATTCTTGCTTAAACTCTACTGAGGGATTGATTCATTCAGAAAACAACAACGACAACAAACCCAAACCAAAACCAAAACATCAGAAAATCAAAATATGTGAGCATAACTCAACTGTGAAAGATAGAAATTGTTTTATTACCATGAGTAGAATTATGTAATCTTTCCTTTCTGAATAAGATCGTCCCCAAACTATAATCCCCAAATGGTCAGCAGACAATAAATATAATAACAGGGGATTTTTAGAAAGTAAATTCTAAAGCAACAGGAGCATTGCACATATTCATATCTCCTTGAAACTCTGAATTACCTTGTCAGCAGTAAATATTGTGAACCTCATTACTTTCCGCTCCTACTTTTCTTACTGCTCTAGATGTTCATTTTAAACAAGGAACAAGCCAGTACTAAAATTAAGCTGTATCTAAAATTAAGTTTGTATGTATCTGCAAAAGTAGCTATCCTCATTTTCCAACATTATTGAAGAATACAGGACATAGTCATCCAACAAATTCAGGTGTTAGCAGCTGTGTTTTGCTGATAGTGTACGGATGTCTTTTGCTAAGACATCACTAATGATAGTGAAAATTTGCTCTATGATTTTGTATGCATAACTATAATAATAATAACAATAAAACCGCCACCTTTCAGATAGCTTTGTTTGAAACCAGGGAAAAAAAATGTGATTTTCTCAAAAATTATTATTCTCTATTCTGCAAGTGCTGTCTGAAAAAAACAGTCCTTTGCATCTGCTGGCTTTTTAACAAGGAGGTTATCAGTTATATTTTTATACATAAATATATCTCGACTCTTTAGTTCTGTTACAGAAAAAATAATTAAAATACTTCATCAGCTCTAGACTACAGTTGGAAACAATTCATATTTCATCATGGAACAATAAAAAGCTCTTTGTTGTTTTATTCCAGCAGCCCAAGGCTTCTTGAGCTGTTCACTGCATCTTTGAAATGCTGGGATGCCTACATTCCAGCTCAGCATGTCTACAGTACTACAGAGAAGTAATAAAGGTGGAAAGTGGTGGCACTAGCACTGACTGAAAATGAAGCAGATAGTGTCAGCTGAATAGCTTGGAGGGGATTTCTGGAAATAGAACCTTGGAAGTGGAGAAAAGGCCAAATCAATTGTGGCTGAATAGTTGCATTTGTTTTAAACAGGTCACTACTGTATTGTAAGCTAGTTAACTGTGACCTGAGATATAATCAAGTTTATGCTTACAGCGGGAGCTGTCTGTTTAAAGTGTCAGTGTGTGAATTCTTTATATACAGACTTAAGGCTAAATTTCTAATAGTGACCGCCACCTCACTTGCTCCACTACCCAGAAAGTAAACCCAATGCATACCCAGAATTCATAGCCTCTGCTAAAAAAAACCCAACCCAAACCAAAACCAACAAAACAGAAAACCAGACAAAAAGAACCCCCTTGAAACCCAGCTCCCCCCCTCTTCACCCGCCTCCAAGAAATGGGAGTCCCTGTTTAAAGTTCAATCAAATTTATTAAAAAAAATTCATATGTGTATCCTATAACTCAGACTTCTGGCCTGAAGTGAAGCAGACAAGACAATTTTCTAAAGGGTAACATAGAATGCAGTTGCTACCCCTACACTGTATATGAAGAGGAACTTTACAATGAGAAAAACATTACTATAAAAGTGGATTGGAACAGGGCTTTTTTTCCTCTTGCTCTTTCAGGGACTATACAGCTGAAATTCCAGTCCTTTGAACCTCTCCATTTTGTAGCAAAAGGAATTAAAGCCTCTGTTATTATGACAGAAAACCATGGATGTGGAGAGTCCAGAAAAATACTCCTGATCTCAAAACAAATGTTGCAAGGGAAAGCAATTCTCATTCTATGTTTTGTAAGAAATATAATCACCTGCTAGATAAACTACTGTCCATTACTCTCTTTTTCCCCTTTTTCTTTTCCTATGGTGTTGGTGAAATCATAAGATGCTAAACAACCACTCCCTCCACCTGTGAACTCCCGGAAAAAAATTACCTTAAGTGGAAACATACCAATTTTAACTTTTGTACGAAATACTGGCTCCAATCCTAGGGAGGGAGTTACTACTGCTTAGAATATATTCTTTGATGCTAACATGGTATTATATGACAGATTCAACCTTCAAGAAACATACAACATTGAAATTCCAGGATTTTTCCTTCATTACCTTCTGTGCAAACCTCTCTCCTCCTGGTAATCATGTTAAAACTAATCAAATGTATAAGATCAAGCTAAACCACAAAATACTACCCTCTGTGTAAACACTGCAGCATACAACTTATGGTAGGTCAGCAACATGGCTTCTATAGAATTGCACAGAAAAACATATTTTTCTGTAGTCCAACCATGTTGCAGGCTGTCGTGCACAGCAACAGCGTATATGCTAAGTGTGAATGATCAGTCAGAGAAGAACCAGTTAACTTCTGGATCAAGTTTAATTGGGCAGTCTCATATATAATGTTCTTACAGATAGAGAGTGTGTTACAATTCCCTTCACCCATATTGGAACAGGAAACTCGAAGCCTGAAAGGCAGAGTGGTAAAATATATACTATTTACTCTAGAGAACCTCGATGATACAGTTTCCTGATTTCCTGCCTAAGCTTCTGTAGGTAGGGTTTTACAATGTATATAAATAACACACCCAGAAGAACATTGTGGACTTTGTCCTTTTTTATAACATAAAATAATCAGCTTTAAAACAAACAAACAAACAAACAAACAAAAAAAAAACCCACCCAAAACCAACCAACCAAAAAGTTGTACTGTAGCTAATACATTAGAACTTCTCTGAAAAAGTCATACAAACATGTCCTTCAAATGATCAAATCGTTGACAATACTTTATCAAAAATGCAAATGATTCACCCATTATAATGAGGGTCTTTTTTTCAATGAACCCTCCTACTGTCCCATTTCCTAGGTTAGTGTTTGATTCTGTTTTCCAGATGCTCAGTCCAGTTGTATGATGGTTTTACTCTTGAATTTTCACCTATGACAAAGTGGTGGGACCTTCTGCTATTTGACCTTCTTGTGTGACACTGACTGTCCCACTGATTCTTTGATGTTTCTTCAGAATGCTGCCAGATTTGGTCAACTTCTGTAGTGGTGTAAATGGCTGAAAAGACTGTCAAATCCTGATATGAAAACGATCCTTACATGCTTGGCAGAAAAAAAAATTGGTTTTGGATCTCAAAAATTTTATGTATTATTGATGTTTAGCTGTTTCCCTTGAGAAAATCAGAAATTTCAACTTGCATGTGCCATTCTAAAAGAAATCTCTTTTTATGCCATATTTTCTGCTTTATCCTCTTATTATCTGGTACTGTGTGAGAATAAAAGTTCTTCACTTCGTGTTCTGTTTTAATGTCTTTTCTTTTTTTTTTTTTTTGTTCTTCCCATGTAGGTGTTTCTGCCTGCATACATTTAAACACAGTTTCTCCCCCCCTCCTTTTTAAAAAAAGATCTTTAATTTTCATTAAAAACTCCACAACAACCCTAAGATTGGCATAATTCAGACGAATCATATTTTCTCTTTCTCTTGTTGAAAACTATTTTTTATATCTTTTCCTTGTGTCTTCAGATTCTAAGCTTTTTGAAATATGGCCCATCTCTTAAACAGTAAGAGATTACACAGTGGTGCACTGATCCCAGCTGGAGTCTTTAGACATTAAAGAAATACAAATAATTACAAAGCATTGCCATATGTCTGATCTCCAGCAGCTGGGAGCTCTGTAGCAGGAGCGTCATGCTCTTGCTCTCCTGCTTGCCACCTTTCCAGTCCTGCAGGCCAGTTTGCAGCAAGACATAATGTTTCTGGACACTGTTCTTCCTCTTTCACCAGCAGCAGCTGTCAGATGGTTTCCACAAGCTTTGAAGCACAGCTGGGGGCCTACTGCAGACCTACACATCCAGTGGGTCTGCAGGTCTCCAAACCACAGTTCATCTGTACATGATTGTTAAATATAAGTTGGAAAGTGATTTTTCTTTGTCAGTATTATCACTCTATGAGACATTGGCAGTCACCCTATCTGATTTTGAAATTAAATGCAGCACAGAAAAGTTGAGTTTTTTGGGTCTTTAGCTGTAGCTGTTGAATCTTTAATTACCGGTAAAGTAGATGTTACATATAACCTAGACTCCTGTTTTCAAAACACTGAAGCTATGTTTAATTATTTATTTTCTTAGGTCTGAAAATAATTTGAACTCATCATTTGAAGTCAATTATTTGAGTGTTATCACTTCAACCGCTTCACATTAATGACTTGGCCCAACTTATTTAAATACTCACAGTGAAACAAAAGAACTGAAATAGTGTTTTTGTCTGAAAAGCTAAACAGTAAGTCTTCCCTAATGGCAGAAGCAAATCTTGCCATGTTAGAACATTTGTGGACTATAGTATTTATCTTCAATTATGAAAACACTAAAATAAAAATAAATACTATGCTTAAAACCAATGTGTCTTTCCAAATGCATGTTTGAATTTTCTCTGATACAGATATTAAGTGTTTAACATGTATACATAATATGTTTGAGGCATATCCTAATACAAGCACAAAAGGAAAATAAATGCATTAGAGAAAATAGTGGCATAAAAATGGATATAATTCTGTGGATATGTGGATATTTTATGTACAATATTTCTAATAAAACTATTTAAATTATATCTCTAATATTTATTTATGGTAGCAATAAAACCAGATCATTATTTATAAATGGAAGTGTAGCCCGCAATAATGAACAAACAAGTTACATATTCATGAAGTGCAATTTAACCTGATTAATATTATTTGACAGGCATAGATTTAGAAAAATATCTTAGGTCTAGACTACAACTACAACTAGAGCCTTGAAGTAAATGCTCAGCATTCAGTTTGAGCTTTATTTCATGCATTTTGTTTCCAGTCATTTATAAATATGCTTTACACACTAACAACCGAGTTATTATTAAAAAAATTAAAAAAAATAAAGAAGTAGGGGGAGACAAAAAAAAAAAAAAACAAACCACCCCAAACAAAAATTAAAAAAAAAAAAAAAAAAAAAAAACCCCAAAAAAAAAACCCCAAAAAAAACAGAAAGAATTCCCTGAAATGAACATAAAGGTCTATATTTTATTGGATGCTGAATACCACCAGGTAGATTGTTCTTTCCCCAGCAGCCCTTCAAATTTTGCTAGAGAACTATTCTTAGCAACAGAGCCCTTGAGGTTTGAACTCAGCATTAAAAATCAGTAGTCGTTTATAGAAATGTCTTAAGATTAAAATGTCAAGAATCTTCAGAACTTCAGCAGCTTACCTGGCAAATAAACATTTCTGTCTTTCCCAAGAGTTTTAAACTATATCCGCAAGATCATGATTCCTTTTTTCCAGTTATTGATCGCTTATTTTCTACCCTTTTCAAGACATACTGACTTCCTGAATTTTAATTTTTGGGGTTTAAGTTATGCAATATAGCATGAACTTGTGTATTAAGATAAATACAACATAAAAAAGCAACTCAAGGAAAATTCGAGAGAGATAATTAAAAGTCTTATTAACAGAAGTTTCACAGAATGTTTAATATACAAATCCATTGTATTTATTGGGAATTCTGAAAGGTCTGTATTTTTAGCTCTACATTATTTGGAGACTTGTGAAGTATGTTTCAGCTTACCTGAGTTTAGAACACTGAAAGTGGTGTGCCTTGCTAAAGCTAGCTCTCTTGGAATAAGTAGGAAGCAGAAAAGTAGTAGGATGGAATCATTCCTTCTACCCCTTCAAAGCTAGGTGTCCTTGAGATAAGAAAATCTAACATCAAGACACTAAAAGAGGAGTGAGAGTCTGGGGCACCCTCATCTATTTAATTCATTTTCTTCACTCAGGTTGTGCCATTTTTCCCACCCATCAAACCTTTCTGAGAGCTTTTGCAATTAATTGATCCAGCAGAAAATCTATTCAAAAAAAGTTAGCAGATAATTTTGTTCTGAATTTATTTGCAATTATTTTGAAA
>JBCJKH010041816.1:0-28879 GCA_039877255.1 Loriculus beryllinus | reverse complement strand
AAGTCATTGCCCAGCAGCAAAGAAAGAGAGAGAGACTGTTTGCAGAGTTACTTATTCTTGTAAGTATCTGTAACTATCTGTGCAATAATGAGTATGGATATTAATTCCAGTGAATTGATACCTATTTGCAAAGGAGAGGCAATACTTAACTAAGTGTGTCTTTGAACCAATGAACTTTTCAGAAGCAAAGTACTTCCTTAATGGAGGCAATGAAGACTGATGTAGAAAAAGCAGGTAGAAGGACATATATCTAAACATGGTAACACTTCTTCCCTTCAAATGTGATGTCAATATTAACCAATAACTGAGTTTTTAAAAGCCATCCAGGAAATTCTCATTTTCTATAAAAGCCTGAAGAGTCACTTTACCCAAGAAATATGTTCTAAGGCATGATAAGGGTGGATAAGTATATGGCAAAAAGTATGTGCAATATAATAGCCACATTTTTAATTACTTTTCATGCTTTTTAAAAGAAACAGAATGTACTTTCTGGTGTACATGATGGATATCATATCATCCCATTAGCAGCTGTGACACAGAAGACAAGGAATTAATTATTTCCTTTCTTTAATGACTAGATTTATTTAGTTATTGCTGAACAGTACATGTGACCATTTCACAGGAAAGCAGAGGTGGTTAATGAGGGCTCCATGAAGACTGATGATCAAACAATACTGTAATAAAGGCATACATGCAGAGGCTGGGATGTTCTAAAGACAGGAGAAAGCACTGTGAACATTAGTCCGACCTTTTCTGTAACAGAGACTGCTGGATTTGGAATTAATGTCCTGACTATAAGAAAACCCATAACAAACAGTTTTGAATTGAACAGATTTATATTGCAGAAGATTGTACCATAAATTGTTTGTAATTGCTCTGACAACTCCGTCAGAAATATTACAAAATTTACTTGATTTCAAGTCTGAATTTGCTTAAATTGAAAACCAGTGTCTCTTGCCCTGCTAAGTGTCTGTAAATGCAGGCACATGGGTGTTTGTCCATTGCTATCTATCTCTTTTTGCCTGGCTTGAAACACCAAGCAAGTACGGTTATCTACTTTTTGCTTTACTACCATAAAGCTGTCTTTGGCTTTGAAATTGAAGAGCTCTCTATTACCACTTTCCCTCTGCCATGTTGATATTTGATGGCTGTAATAAACTCACTATTTCACCTTCTTTTTCATAAACTAAACAAATCTGTCTCTCAAAATTTCACCAAGGCATTTTTTTCAAAATCTTTAATAGTTCTTGTGTCCTTTTCCTTGCTCATCTTGTTTTAAGGCCATCTGTATTGAAGTGAGAACACTTGCACTTGATACACCATCACATCTGTTGCCATGGCGCAAATCAGAGGCAGAAGATTTATAAATGAATCACAGTTTATAAATGAATACTTTTCTGTGCAGCATTGTTCAGGTGAACCTGACATTCATCTACATGTTCAGGCTTTCATAGCAGTTGAGGACTATGCCCTTAATGAACACACGCATGAATGTCAGTGTGTGTGGATTTCTCATGAATGACCCAACATCAGCTAAAGAGATTAGATTGTTGTGAATGACTGAGTAGAAGTACTGAGATAAGACTGATGTCTAAAAATATACTGATGATACTGAGAAATACATTCATCCTGGATTTAAGATGGGGGAAAGTTTCCATCTACATTTTAAGGTCCTGGCTGAAGTATCTTGATTAAGACCAAAAATTGCCTCATGCTGCCCCTCTGCTCCATAGAGACAGGCACATCCAGCAGGCTGTTCAGATCTCTTCATAGGACCATATACTTTCACTCACCTTCTGTTATTTTTTATACAGTAAGTACCCTAAAGGATCTGCATTACAGATCATGCTTGCACTGCCAGTTCTTCATCTTTCTATTGTTATTAGAGAAAAATAAGAGACAGCAACTAAGTTGTAGAAAGGCAAGTCCTTGTGATTTATATGGAAGAGGGCATTAGCATTCAGCCTTTCCTACAGTACAAACTTTCACTTACCAAGATTGTAGGGAAAGGTAGCTATTAACCTTCATAATCATGAATAATTAAGCGCAACAGCAGCTGAACTGAAGATTCATCTCTCAGTTAATGCTTGGTGCAGACAGATAATACCAAACACAAAACCCACACCACACCCAGGCAGTCTGTCAGAATCTCCTCCCACCGCCAACTGCATGAAACAGAATTGGCTCTTTAAAGAAATCGCATTTTAAAGCTCTTTTGAGTGTGTGAGCTAATGAAGATCAGGCTGTTCTTAGAAGGCTGTTTATTATTCAAAGTGTACATTCTCTGGGAGTGCTGCAATTCTGGGACAGATCGTATGTACAACCCAAAACTGGAACAAAAATTACAAGAGAAAGAAGTTGGGAGAATAATCCAGAAAAGCAATCTTATGTCAATATGGCTAGAAATCTGGCTAAAACGCAGCATTTCTGTGATATGCTCTCTTAATAGACGTGCAGCAGAGATAAGGAAGGACAGGAGCTAAGGAGCTGTGGGAAACAAAAGGGAAGATCACGAGGCTTCCTAAGGATAAATGAACACTTAAAGTTCAGTTTTGACCTTGACATTTTTGAATACATACATATGGATCCTCCAAAAGCACTTCAAAATATAGGGGAAGAAACATTCTTTAAGCTATCCATCTGTAGCTTCAAAGTCTGATTTCAGTGTAGCTTTTCCTTTGTTTTTAATCTTATGGTATAACTTTTGCTTGGGTTGTCAGTACTGAAGAGATGTTTGGAAGTCTCCTTCAAGGTCAGATTTGATGGTTCTCCATCCCAGCGTTTCACTTGCACTAATGGCAGACTAACACAGGGAGTAGCATTTACACACCTGTGTATGTACTCATCGCTAGTGCCTCAGAGAGATGTGCTGCCTGTGTGCTTTATTCTGAGTGAGGGGAAAAAATACAGCGCAGTGTGCACAAGATTTTTTTTGTAGTTCTCCTGAAGCAAACTTTGGAAATATAGGGAAGAAATAAAGG
Organism: Loriculus beryllinus; assembly: GCA_039877255.1. Lineage (NCBI taxonomy): Eukaryota > Metazoa > Chordata > Aves > Psittaciformes > Psittacidae > Loriculus > Loriculus beryllinus. The sequence continues at coordinate 25,898 of JBCJKH010041816.1, read as the reverse complement.
TGAGAAAATGAGGGAAGACTGTGAGAGAAGTAATATCAGAAGGAAACAGGGTTGGGGGGATGGGGAAGGGAAAAAGAAAAATCAAACCAAAACAAAGCAAAACTGAGGAAAGATCAGAGAATACAGGAGGAGCCTGACTTGAAAAAGCAGACAGCCAGACACTGGTAAACTGCCTTCATTTCAGTTATTGTTCTGCGACTGGAAAGTTTCATATTCAGTGGCTTGTTTTTTTCAGGCTAGTTTTCTCTTTTCATTGCTGAGCAGATTGTTCACCACACTCATTTTTAAACAGTTGTTAACAGGCTCTAGAGCTGCAGTTTAGAAAGCAATTCCTGCCTCTCAGAATTGCTGTTTAAGCTAGCAGCATTCTGGTGAAGATACCACTACATCCATTTTGACTGTCTCACTTCTAGAAAGTTTTCTAGAAGCAAAAGGTGGACATGAAACTGCTTTTGTATCCATGGCTAGCTCCTGAGGCATAAGATGACTGTCATGAGGGAAAACAGCCAGCTCACTAAGCTGCACCAAGTAGGCCAAATGTGACCTATAGATCAAACAAATGCAGGGACTGAATAATAAAGAAAGGAAATACAAGAGTTATAAATAACATTTCTAACAGAAAATTCATTGCTGAAAAATGAAATAGGTTTTTAATAAGTGTGCAAAACAGGTTTTTAATAAGTGTGCAAAACAGGTTTTTAGTAAGTGTGCTTGGCTGTGATTGATAGAGGGACAATGCTCTCTGTGTGCTTCTGCTTTCATATTTAGCAAATACCTTGGAGCTTTGGTTTTAGCTTTTCATACTCCCCAGAGCAGGATATTCCAGGGTTGCTCAACAAATAACTGCTCAAATGATATTGCTTAGGCTGCTTGTACCTGCCAGAGTAGCCCTGCCCAACTATGCATATCCTTTTCAGAAAGCTAAAGAGGCAGAAGAAACTCTTAAGGATAACCAAATAGGAAGTGCCTGTGCCTGAAAAGGGAATACAAGAACAAAAAGGATGAAGAGGGCAATGAGCAAAGAAAAGGTAAAGAAAAGGTAAGAATGCACATCACCAGCTATTTCTGGATCTGTACACGAAGAACAGAGACTCAAGAAAGTAGAACATTTCAAAATGAGTTTGGAGGTGGTCCTGGAAAATATACATGCAGAACAATTCTGCAATGGCAGCAGGGGGGATGGACTGGATGTGAACTTAGTGGGTCTTCTCCATCTCCAGTTTCTATGAAAACAGTCACCATTCTTTAGCAATATGATAAATATTTTAAAAATCATAGATACAAACTACATAAAACATATTAAATAACAAGTTCAGCCAATTTAATCATGACTTTTCAACTTTTCAAACCAAGACAGCGGGGAGGAAGAAGGAACAGGCTTGAGATTTTTAGTCCTCTTTGTTTAAGACTAATTCACATAGGACACACCTTCATGAGACTTGTTCAATAACATTTGTGGAGCTGGGCTGGAATTGTTGTTGGATTGCCCTCAGTCCACAGGGCTGCTGGTTTTATCCAATGCACACTGGGTGCTGTCTCTCTCTAGCAGCTTTTAATTCAGATTTTACCTTGTTTATGTTTCACTCCTAGCTGGACCACTCGATTATATTTTGGGTAGTGTAATAGCAGTCTAGTCCTTTCAGCATTTAGATACTAAAAACTGATTCCTTTCTTCATTCCTGCAATGACCAAAACAACATCAGCTGCCCTGCAAGAGAAAACCTGCTCCTCTGTAAGGGATCTATGTGTTGCAGATACACAGACTTCATGGTCCTCAGCAGGGGAAGAAGAATTTTTGGCTTGAAAAACATAGAACTCATTATCTGAGCACGTGGTGTATCCATAAAGTCTAGCTGCAGTGAGGGGACTTGTGTTCCGTGGGGCAGCCACTAGACAGTGATATAGCCACATCTACACAACCAAAGCATGTCAGCTTCATACCCCTGTAATAGCCCCAGCCTTTCTCTAGCATTTCCTTCAGAGCCTAGCAGCTCAAATTTTCTCTGAATCCCAGTCGAAACTCAGTTTGCATGCGTCCTTTCTGAGCAATCATCATTCAGTCTCAGCAGAGAGAAAGGCTTGAATAAAGTCTTTTCTCCTATACAAGCCAAAGATAAGGAACCTTCTGGGTAAAGGGAGCCAGGGATATGACCTGCCTGTGGTTCTCTTCTTGTCCAATGGAAAGAAGACCTCACCTTCTCGGCTGCCAATCTTCAAACCACAAGTCTAACAATAAAAGTAGTTGAGGCAAATATAGTCATTCTCTCTCTCACATACCTCCCTAAACTTCTGTAATAGAACAAAACAATAAAGACTGGTTTAGGCTTTATCAGTATAATTCTATTCAGCACATCGGGCCTTGGGAACAAGACTCAGCCATCACTAACCTGGCTCAAATTTGGGCTTCAGCTTCCCAGGCAACTGGCTCAAGCTACTTCCATCCACACCCGTTGTATTAAGCATACCTCTGGCAAGCACCAGCTGCATTCTCTGAAAGCTTTGTCAGAACAAACATCAGACTTTCCAGTTATCCCATCTGACTTTGCACCTTGTCATCCAGTCTTTACCCCTTCTTCCTCACTCTTTCTTCTTCTCCTACCGAATGCACACCCTGAATGGATGACACAGATAAGCTGGAAGAGGCCAACTTACAGGAACAGCAAGCCTGTCCTAGCACCAATCCACCCTCCTACTCAGGGCCAGGTGAATCACGTGGCTGTCCAAGACCTTTTGAAGAGTTGCCTGACTGCTGCACTTGAGAGCTACAAGAGTTCTGTTTGGGATGTCACCTACATCTTTGCCCAGATGATGGACAGGATTGTCCCTTTGCAAAGTTACTGCAGGAAAATGCTTTTGTGTTCACCTTAGCATTTCCTGGCTTTTCTTTCTTTAACAGCTTGTGGTATTTCCAGGAAATAGTTGAAGGTGGGTTTCATTTGTCATTTAAAAGTAACAAACAGCTGCATGTTCTCAGTAGTTCTGTGTATTCCTTTTCTCACATGTGGATATGAAGTAGTAGTGATCCTCAGTATTCGTTGGTTTACTTCTTTCACAGGCAGTGTACCACTGAGCTACTAATGCTGTTTAGTATGACAATACATAGGGAATGGAATAATAAAAATAATATATTTGGCTTTACTTGTTATTTTTAATGCTGTATTTTAAGCATATCTTGCACATGGCAAAGGCAGAAAGAAGCTGGGACATAAGGACTAGCTCCCAAATCAAGCTGCTACTGAAGCTGGCTTGGATCCAGAGTCTCTACTAAAAATGGCCCTTCATCTGCAAAGACAGTAATAAAGTCAAAGCTGCAATCAACTGCCATTAGCAGAGGATTCAAAATATTAGCATCTCCCCAGTGCAAGGAATTTAATCTTTCTTTTCCCTCCCACCTATTTCAAAATAAAATGAGGCCATGTGCAACAAAAAGAAGAATAGCATAGGTTTAAAGTAATCCTTCCTCTGGGATGCTCTGTCGCCAACTGATTACTCTATTGCCATGCTAAGTGAGAGACATGGGTTCGAATCTGCTTAGACACAGGAGGAGGTGAACCTTCTACATCCTGGCTGAGCTCTCCAAACACTAGGATTTGAGAGTGCCTTGACAAAGTGCATTCTGGCATGGTCTGCTTGAACATCATAGGTGAGACAGAGGAAGAATGCCTGTTGTGTTGCCCAGGCTTAGATGCAGGGATGTAACTTTACTACCTTGACTTATCTAACACAGAGAACAATGAGTTGTCCAACAAGAGTAAAGAAGGTCCCTACAGGCTTGATATTTTGCCTCTCCACTGTCCCGTTTTTCTCAGTGGAAACATTTTTTGCTCTGTTGTTATTTACCATGTTCAAAGAAGCGATCACAAAGGGATGAAATGACAGGTAACAACGAAGCTACAATTAATATCAAGAGAAATAAAAAATTACAACCTTCTGTTAACATTGTTTCCTGTTTGATACAGCCAGTGGGCCGCACAAAACCTATGGTATAAATTGCATGGTTGGCTAAGTGGGGGTAGCATAGCAATAGCCGATTTACAGACTTTGTGGAAGAAGTTTGGGAAGGTACCACAACCTGACACCTGACCTGGATCATTTCCCATTTTAAAGGTTTCGTTTTCTTCCATCTTTTCTGGCTCTGCCCGATAACTATAGCTAGATGTTAAAATAGCCAGCTTCCTCTTCTCTTCCAGTTTCTGCACAACCAGAGAACAACCTTGAAAAAGGTTATTTTTGCTGCCATGCTACAGTGTTGTCCTGAAAAACCCGGCTCCAAATATTTGGTGTATCAAGAAATATCTACTCTTTCTCCAAACAAGAGTTTATTTTGACTTTGTATTCGAAACATTAACACTTCTGACTGCTGCAGGGAAGTGTGTTTAGTTTCTTGGGTCCCTAAATGAACGTTTAATGTAATCTTAATAGGGAATTCTCTGAATTTGTAGACCTTTTATCTGGAACCGTCTCCAATTAAGCATGATGAAGAATTAAGGAAGCTATTCACTCACCTCTGCAATCAGTAATTTCTTTTTAATCTGAAAAGTCATTTCATTATGGTTGTGCAATTGTACTGAAAAACTATCATAAGGATGATGTTTTATTTCTTAAAAGTTTAATGTAGAAGCAGGAAAATAAGTACAATAGTTTATCAAAATTAACTGCATTCTAACACAGGAAATGCTACTCGAGGACCTAAGTGGGCTGAAGTCCCTTGGTAGTTCTGCAATAATACACAGACTAGTCATTTACTAAAGTTAGGTCTTATGGATCTCCTTCAGAAATAAAGGTGTCTGACACTTCTTCAAGGTAAAATATACCATACACTTTTAATATGTTCTAAGTGTCACTCTCACCAGTACATTGCAACTCTAACAAGATTTTTGTTGTTATTATTTGGGAAAATGAAAAGTGGACTCTCAGGACAGACCCAGACTGGTTGGGCTTGGATGTAGAATGGCACCAGAATCCAAGTATAGGATTACGTGCTACTTTTCCTTAAAAAAAACCAAAACACCCAAAACCCAAAAGTTTTTTATGTGGTTAAGAGATTTCAGATGTAAACTCTGTAGTGATCCCAAAAGACAGTGTTTCTCTCAACCAAAGCTGGCAGATCTTTGGACATGAAAAGCGGTGTAGCAACATAAGTACTAACAAATAATGATGAAAATATTTCGTTCTCTGCATTTCTATTCTTAAAATGGACATAAACCATCTGATGAGTATAGCAAACCTGGAGCGTGCATGGCTGCACAACCACACAACACTTTAACTGTACAGAGCAAGCTGCTGCTTCTGCTTGAAGAGATCCGAGTCTTGGTATCTATACTGCATGGGGTTCAGGTACCAGAGAAGTGGGCAGCCAGACTTTCTCAGTGTGAACTGGAAAAAGACCTCAGTCATGAAAACAAAGCTGAGCGAGCAATGGGGTGCTTTTCTGTCCCCACAGCGGTGTTCTGCTGCAGGGTAAGGACTCGGGTGCCAACCTGCCGAGTGCCGCTGCATGGGGAAGCGCTGGCCCTGCGGCCGTACCCCAGTGCCGTGCAGCGGCCCTCGCACGTCCATGAGCGCAGCAGCGGAACAGTTCGCCGAGAGGTATCCGACTTCGCTGCCCATTCGGGCCGGTGTGCGCGATGCCCTGGCCGGGAACGCTGTGCCCGGGAGCAGCGCGGAGCTACCTGCAGGCGCAGAACGGGGCGGCGCGGAACGGGACGCTCCGGGCGGGTCCCCGCGGTCGCCGCCGCAGCCCGCCCGCCCCGCCTTGCGTGGCCCGTGGGACCGGCCCCGGGTGCCGGAGGCTGCGGGGAGGGCTGGGACGGGGCCCTGGCCAGGGGTTTCTCTCTCCCCCACCCCTCCTCCCCTCGCCGCCGGTTCCCGTGAGGCTGCGAGTGTCGCCGCGGCAGCTGGGGGGCCGGCGGAGGATGCTGCCGCCGCCCTGCCCAGCGCCGGAGTGAGGGCAGGAGCTGGTGGCGGCAGGAGCAGCCCCGGCGGCGGGACGAGGTGAGCGGGGAGCGGGCCCGAGGGGCAGGGGGGTGCGGGAGCGGGGCCTGGGCCGGGGCGGGCAGTGCTGGTCCCGCTGGGGACAGCCCCACCGCGCTGGGAGAGCCGGGGAAAGGGACGGGGCGCAGCCTGCGGGGTTTGCACGGGCGATGGGGCGGGGTGGGGGGAGAGAGCCCGCGGTGGTAGCGCCGGGGTCTGGCTTTCGGGGTGCAGACGCCCGGAGGAGCAGAGCCCCCGGAGAGGCGGGCTGGGGAGCAAGGCGAGGGCGGAGGGGAGCCAGGGGCATTTCAGGCTGAGCCCGACCGGTCATGCCAGATGCAGACGTAATTCGACGGAGGGACCCCTCCGCCTCCCCTCCCCAAATCTTGGGCAGGGTGGTTTCTGAAACATGTAGGATCAGGCAAAAGGCGAAGTTTCCGTAGAGCTCTGATTTGTTTTCTCTGGCTGAAGTTATCTAGAAATAATATTGAAGAGAAGAACAGTCATTCATAACAAAACTTTGAAGAGCATCAGGTTGTTTTACTGAAATCACACGCGCTGGGAAAAAAATCACCTCAGGTGGTGCTGATAGAAAACGGCTAATTGCAGCATCGTGCATACCTATTTGTAACGTAATTAGGAGATTTGGAGGCTCTTAGCACTACTCAAAAAGTTTCACCGTATTTCTGGAGAATCATACCTTCATATGTTTGGTTGAAATGTTTGCTTTTTTACTTATGATTTTCCTACTTGAAACGGGTGGTCCATTTTGCACAGCACTCCTGCTCACTGTCAGTCTCTGCCCCTCAAAAGCTTCTCTGTGTGTCTTTCTTTGCAGACCTGGTGCAAACTAGAACTAGCCCTGGGCTGGAGTCAGAGAAGTAGGGGAGGTAACGGACCACTAACCCTACGTCTCCCAGCCATGCCCGCTTAACTGCTCTTCTTCCATCGCGTATGTGGGGAAGAGTGGCTTTGCAGGCTCTTCCTGATTTTCCTTTTCCAGTAGTGTCTCTGTCACAGTCACAACTTTTTTGTCTCCTACTCGAGTTTCACCACCTGGTGTAAATGCAAAGAGGACGTGCTGGGAGGGGCAAGGTCAGGGAAGTATTAGTGAGGCATTGCTGCGGCTATTTCCCAGGCAGTGCAGCGCCCCTGCAAGCGTTTATGCTAATTGTGGACCTTAACTCCTATTCTGGATTTAGGCTGAGGCTGGGCACCTGTGGGCTTTTTTCAGTTAATGTCCTCCCCTTCTCGCCTCACCATGCTGCAGGACTAAGCTCTCCTTTGCATGAGAAATGTGAGTTCCAGCCCTGGGGACAGGATCCACTTCTGTTCCCTGTGCGTTCACTGGGGTCCTGTCATTGATCCCAGTGTTGTAAAGTCTGGATCCAGACATATCTTCTAGTTGTGAGAGAGGAAGAAAATTAGTAGGATGACTATTACAAATATTTTTTGCTGAGCTTTATTGAGTGAGGGTGAAGTGAGGGGATGGCTCTTCAGATGAGACAGTTTCAATAACTAGCTTGCATCTAATGAGTGTGTTTGAAGTTCTTGAAAAGTAGATCATTTTAAAGCAGATTGATTATGGCAGATTGATGATGGGAAGGCATCCCAAAGGGATTTCTTTTATTTTAGGACATGACATGGCTGATGTTTGGAGTGATCTATGAAATTATTAGGGTGATCCCAGCTCTATGCCCAAGTGTGTATCAGTCTCATCACAGTATTTGACACAAGACTGTCCTATCCTACTTTTCAAAGAGGCAGGTGATGGAGTGGGTGGCATGCAGGCAGAATTTTGACATCGTGGCTCAATGAAAGAATTCGATCCCAGGTCTTTCAGTCTGACATTCTTTGCACCATCCTCAATACTTTCATGATATTTGATAAGTTTGTTAGAATTGTCATCTCAAACACAAGCAAAAATGTCAAGTGAAAGAAGGGCAGCTTTTCAGTCCACTCCTATTCCATCTGCATGTCAGTTGCAAACTGTTGCATTTACTGTTGGTTGCAAACAGCCTCTTCTGCATAAGTTGATAGAGTTTTCCAGTCACTTATTAACTGCAAGAGTGTGAAATGCTTTACCTGCACTAATCTGTGCCAACGATTGCAAGAACGTTATTGACACTCGGGTAGACTCAGGGGGGCATTGACAGAGTGGTGGTAGCTTTATTACCAAAATCTTCTCTGCTGGTATATCAGGGATAGGTTTTATTCAGCTGAGAAAGTTAGGATAGATGAGCCACTCAGCTCACAAAATATGAAAGATTGTAATCTCTTCATACACACATGAAATGCTAGTGAAGGCAATGCAATCTGAAGACTTTGTTGTAAAGACAATTCCAGAAACTGTTCCGGGCTTGGATGCTGACCTTGGGCAAACCATTTCCTTTCAGTTTTCCAGTTTCGAAAGCGGAGATAAGAACTATGCCTCACAGGGTCTGGTAGAAATGTCTTGTTTAGAAACAGAGGTTTATAAAGCACACTGGAATTTCCATGCAAAAAGCTCTGTGTTGTTCTAAGGTATGGTTACCATGTGGGAACACACAAAGCAGAAGGGTGCAGAAGTTTTTGAGCCTTTTTCCCTCTATTTTCAGAAGGGTTTGACTGACTGTTGCAGTGCACAGGATCAGGCAGCCACTTCTCTGTTCTGCAGACTTCAGGTGGACCTTATAACTAGATCCCCTGTACCTGAAACTAGCTTTACAGATCTAAATCCATTTTGGAGTTGGAGGGAAAACTTCATGCTACTGACGTTGATAATAGTTTCTATTTATTCATAGTTTGGGTCACATGGAGCTAGCATATTCAACTGTCTCTGCCTGCATTGCCTGGCACTGGAACAGAGTCTACTTGGTGCCAGATACTTTGGTGGACAAGATACTGACCACCTGCAAGACTGTCTGATACTGGTATGGCAGTTAGTGCCTGGGTTCTGATTTTTGGTTGTTGAAAAATGGGGGGACAGAGGCATGAAACACAACTGTGACATTGCAGATAGAGATATACAATATGCTTGTGTCCAGAAAGTGAAGGCTGTAGTGCTGTGTCCTAAATCTGGAGGTACATTTGAATCATCGCATGTCAGGACTTGTCAGTGTAGTCATGGTTATTGGTGGCACTTTGCATGGTAACAGTGACCATTCCAACACATTGCACAGGGAATGGGAATTTGTGATGCCACATTCAAAGAGAAGAAAAAAAAGACAGAGAAAAGAAGGAAGGATGGGGAAAGAAAAAGAGGCAGGAGCAAGGGTGGCAATAATCCTAGCAAAGGAAACATTTTCCAGTAAGCAGTTCTAAATGTGATATAAAAAAAATAACAACTGAAAGTTTTATTTTACTACACGGAGCCCAAATTCTTCCTTTGATCTCTGTACAAGCTTCCTTTTGGCATCTGTGGGAGATCAGTGGAGAGAGAGGAGTGTGTAGTCTTGAATTTATGATGCAGCTCATGGACAGTCATAAAATGGAATTCAGTCGTCTCAAAAAATGAATACATAGCCGTGAGTCAACCAGAAAGGTTCACTCATGGTCCTAAAATGAATGCTGAAAATAAGGATGTTCACAGACATTTGAAAACCAAAACAGTATGTAAGTTATCTGAATGCTCTGCTCATTGCAGCTAAACTGTTGGCATAAAACAAAACCAACCAAAACAACTCAGTGTCCATGCTACTGTCTACAGGAATCCCTCAAACCACTTGATTTGTGTAATAGTTCACACAACTACACTATTTTTGAGACTTTTACTGGTATTCAGCATCTACAAACAGTTCTCTCAGCTTAATAAGTTAAGAACACAGTAAATAACTCTAATGAGTACCAGTAAATGCAGCTCTTTCTTAAATTATGGGATCAGATTAGTGAATTTTATTAATTAAACTTACTACTTGAAAATAGCTTTAAAAGATCTATAACAGATATAGCAACCTTTTTGAGTAAACCAAATACACAAGAATTCATAGAACTTAAGATGGTTGATTTCAACATTTTTTTGCAGCTGTTTGTCATAAGTAATCCCCATGTAGGTCTATTTGTCTATGGAAAGCACACTTTAACTGGAAACTCTTTGACATCTGATGTTTCTGTTTGCCTATTGTGCTATTGCTGTACTTGGACACTTAATATCTTCAATTAAACTGTTGGGAAACAAGGGGCTTTTGGGTTTTTTATATACATCTTGCCAGAAACAGAACATTTAGGGGCAACTATAAATCATCCCTGCTGTAAGAAGCTCTGCCTGCTCCCTGCTGTCAGGCAGCAAGTCCTTCCAGCACTATGACACTGCTCAGAGCAGTCTGCTGGGTTTTGCAAGTAACAGAGCTGCTGACCATTACTTGTTTCCACTTAGGAGGACATCTTATAAACCAGAATAGTGGTTCACAGTACCCTCTTGCAAACAGAAGGGAGAGCTGGTCCCTTCCATAAAGTGCTGAAGTTGTCTCATGAAGATTAGGTTAAGGAGATGAAAGACAGTTCCTGTTTCCACTTCCTGTCATCATCTCCTCAAGGCAGAGTTTAACAGATTTAAGTCCTTTTTCGTCTAACCTATATTTTTTGCTTTCTGTTCTCTGTGCTTTATTTTTGTCTTGTAACATTAATCTTTTTGAAAAGTGGACGTTTATTTCCCATTCCTCTTTTTCTACCCTCTGGCTCACAAATGGTCTGGCACTATTTTATAAGTATTTGCTTGTGAAGTTTCTTTCTTTGAGACCTACCTGTGCTAAAGAAGTGCCACTGAAGACAAGCTGTTGGAGGAATGTAATATTATGGGGAGGTTTCCTCTATCCCCATTACTCCTGCCTCCTCTAGTACCAAATGGAAGTACCAGGAGGGGATGGGAGCAGACTGATTGTTTCAGTGAATGCACAATATATCTGTGTCTCCTACTCCAACTCTTAGTGTCGAAGCATCCAGCAAGCTCGGGAGCTCTCCAAGAGCATCTGCTCGTGGCTGTGGTCCCGTGGTCCATGGCACAAAACTTTCCACAGAGGCAAGGCAAAAAGGGAAGTTGAGGCCTGGTGGTGATGGGTTCATTAGTGAATTTACAGAGTAGTGACTGAGGTAGCAGATGGGTTGTCCATCCAGTCTTCTACTTAAATCCTTTTCTAAGAAGTCTGAGCTGGTCTAGAGCTTGCAGATGGTTTTGGTGGCACCCCTTTTCCCAGAAAGGCTCAGGTACCTTTAAAATACACAGTGAGTACCATTTCAGGTGCACAGCAGTATGGCAAATAGCCTGCAACAGTTGTGCTCCAGAAGGGCAAGGATCTTTTGCAGGTTAAATCTGCACATCTTCCAGTGCAGTTCTCTGATATTCTAGCGAGGCATGATGTAAGTAGGTTTAAATGTCTAAACTAGTGCCTCAGTAGCTGGTGGTTGTGGCAAGGATTGGATCCTTATTCCCATCTTTTTCCACCTTTCACCTGATTGCTGTGCAATGAAGTGCATGTTTCTGCTCAGCTCTGTGGTGCCACTTGAAACCAAGTTGGAGGAAGCCATGACTGAATAGGTCCTCATGTAACATACTCAGTCTGCTGTGGTAGCTACTTTCAGGATAACCTATTTAGCTGTATGTGTTTTTAAATAGTCCAAACATGTAATCATTGGTTCTTATTAGGACCTTCTGATGAACCCTGAGCAAGTCAGCTGTCCTGCCACAGTAAGTCCTGCAATAGAAAGCCAGTCTTCAAGTATCTCTCTTTGTTTGCATCTTAGAACGTTTTACCTTTAGCCTTTGAGGAGGAGCTGATCTAAGCTGTACCCAGTCTACACCAAGCAGTACACTCTGTACCATGCAGTGTTACAGCTGTTCAGATGCCATTTTCCTTGCAGAGGTGTTTTGTAAGTATTTTGAATTGTGAAGGTAGCTCCTTCCAGGTGACTTTGTACTGGAAAGACAGCAGTCTGCTCAAAGGGCAGCTAATCTACAGCACATTGAAGTCCTACAGGTGTTTTATGTCTTCTACAGAGCCATGTACTTTGCAAGACTGTCATGTTCTTGCGCAAATTGTAAAATGTCAAACCCTGCTGATGAGTTTCCTCCATTCAGTGGCCTTCTTGCTCCGGAAAATGCACAGATTTATAAACTGAGCTCTAATCCTAAATCTTCTGCCGCCTGTGTTTATTATTTCAGGGAACCTGTTTACAGTCCTTATCTTACCTTAGGGAGGCAACTGTAATTCTCCTGGTTTATGTATTAGAGATTGAAGGGGCTGAACACAGTGAATGATAAATCTGGTTTCTAAACAGCAGAAATAGGTTCCATCTGTTGTGCCACAATGTCATTTAAATACATTACTCCATATGATACCCTTGTCCGAAGCGTTGCAATAAGAATACAAATAGTAGTAGCAACAGTGGTGTGTGGAAGTATATATGAGTGAATAAGCATGAAGTCTTGATATGATTTAGACTTTCATCTTTAAAAAAGCATCAATAGCAGATTATGCTTCTTTTATTTTCCAGTCTTAGGTTGAGTAATTGCAGTAGCTAGCTAAAGTACGATTACTGCTGCTTCCACTTCTCGGGAAGCAGTGTTTCCATAGTTATTGATTTCTGATGTGTCATGTCCATTTTCATGGACATTTGCATACGTAAAACTTTGAAAGCAGCCTCTGTCAGAAAGCTTTGCTTAATCTGAAGGAGATTCTCTATGAAGTGGTGCAGCACAGCGTCAGTGCACTAGCTTGCAGAGATGAGATCTCAGCCCACTAGGCTAGCTGGATGGCACTTCTGAGGGTGGAAAGATCTGTCCCTCAGGTGGATGATGAATACCTGAATGGGTCCAGGGGAGCACTATGGGGAGAACTAAAGTGGTTCTCATTGGTTGGACTTCCTGTGAGCAGTGACAAAGCTGAAGATACTCAGCCCGGGGCCTGGATCTAGCCTTTTTCCAGTACCCGTCAAGCTGGAATTACTCTAGCTGAAGTAGGACGTGTTATATCATCAGCACCAGGCAAAGTAGCTGTCAGCACAGTGCGACGAGAAGCCTTGCACTGAAACCAGCAGTAGTGAGAGGGTGTGGAGCACATGTGGAGATCTCACAAGAGGCAGCGGTGGGTGGGAGCTGAGGCTGGCACTGTCCTGTCTTACAGACTTGCCTAAGTGAGAAGAGCACCATGCCTTCCGTGGCTGTGAGAGTGAACAGGGTCGGGGGGGTAAAACAAGGGCCTGCAAGACTGAGCTCTCCCCTTTTGTTGTGGTGTTTGTATGAGGGTGGTGTGCTTTCCTTGTACAATGCTTGGTTCCTTTCTCCCCTCATAAACTATTCCTTGCTTTCTACATCAACATGTTATTTGTAGCAATAGATTTATTGCCTGTTAATGCCACTCAGTCATAGCACTTAATTCCCATAATTCTAGGTGAGGACTACTGCTGCTTATAGCTGCATTTGATATTTTTGAAGACCCTTTAGGTTGGTGACAGTGCCTGGCAAATGACACTAAAGATGTCAAAGACATCCTGCGAGAAGAGACTATTGACAAAGATTATTAATGCCACTGTATCAAAATAATATAAATAACTTATTTTGAAATTACTTCTTTTTCCTATAAGCAATGCCATCATATTGCTAGTGTTTGCAATTTTTAGAGTGAAATCTTATTCTAGGAGGTAATTTGTGGTAGTCTCATTTTCTTATTCAGTACCTCTGTTGCCATATTTATCAAGGTGATGGCTGCAATTACCAAAGACTGGAACAGATCTTGGCACTGTGGTTTATTAACATTGCAAGACCAGAGGAGCTGACACAATGGTTTGTATCCCCTCTCTTCATGTGCATTGCATAATTACTGACTTGTAATTGAGAGTTATTGACAGTTGTGCCAACAAACAAAAAGGTGTACAGAAGAGTGTAGCTGAGGGCACCCTGAGTGCAGTTTGTTCTGACAACTTTCTGTTGCCATTAGCAATTTGCAAACTGGCAGGTAAGGCTGAAGGGATAGCCATTAAAAACAATAACATCTTGTAAATTATAAAGAATATACTTGCACACAACACGTGGATTATCAAGATTTTGATTTTATAGGCACTTTTTGAAACAGCCCTACATTATATGGGCTTGTTTGAAAGCTCTGCCTGTAGTAAATCAGAGCATGTTGAAATAGCTGTCTCAGAAATAACAAAAGTTGGCTTGATTGAGGCAGGATTTGAACATACGATTCCAGACAGTAAAAACAGTTGACGACAGCTTGGCATTCAGGTATCGTCTATCATCCAAAGATCTAAAAGGGTTTTTAAAAATGTGTAATTCCAACATAATGGATTACCATTTTATATCAAGGATTATCAAAGTAGAAAAAGTACACTGCTATAATTTCAGATTCATATTTCAATTGTTGGGTACTTACATTTGTATCATGCTCATGGTTTTGATCTAAATATGGGGTTTAGATGGCAGCTTGAATTCACATTTGAAAGGTATCTTATTTCCAGACCAGGATGAAAAGTGAGAATTTTTTATGAGCATATAAAACATTTAAAAGCCTGAATATTTTGTTTCTCCCTAGGATTTGTGCTTTTAAATTTCTTTTGCCTCTGATAATTTTCTCTGACTTGAGGCTGTAGTTGCCGCCTGACACATCTATGGCAGTTACACTAATATTATGCCACCTTCTTCAGAAGCGAAGCAACCACAAAAATTATTCAGGAAACATTGCAGGAACAATAACTAAGAAGTCCTAATTCTTAGTTAAGCATGTAATATGGCAGTGCTGGCGTGCACCTAACAACGCACATTTCCTCCTAAATGAAGGATTTTCGGTGAGAAAGAGTTCACATCCTGCTGGAGAAAGGGATTATGAGATATATACCTCTTAATTAAGGGAATACAGTTTCACTGAAACAGTGGCATTAAATAACTCACAGGTCTCATTTTTTCTTTTATATGCTGTGGACTTTTAGAAATTGAAGATGAACACAGTGATAAAGGGATCTCTCTGCTTTGCCTGTACACTTTGCCCAGTTTAAATCTTAAGTGCTATCGTATTAATTTTATGGCATTGTTTCATCCAAGAAGTACATGGAGTACAGTTTTTCTCTTTCCTCAGTACCTGCCAGCCCCCTTGATGTTTCTTATAGTTGGGGAAAATACCTGTGGCAATTAAAGTCCACCTTCTTCCAGTGGCCCTCAGTCATCAAAACCCCTGCTGGAACCACAGGCAAGTGGGTGATGTACAGAGTGGTCCTACAGCTACATAGTGGCATGCAGGGCTGGGGCTGGCTTCACTGTTTATTACTTGATTTGGGCAACTGCAAAGATGGCAAAAAGCTGGTTTTGTTCCACCTTCTCTGGGCTTATGCCAAGAAAGAATCTAGGCATGACTTGTACAGCAACATTTACATATGTTCATTGCAGCACGTAGTCCCTTCTCAGTCAGATGTTTAAGCTATGGGTTGTAACAGATGCCTAGATTCATTGCTTGCTGCTATCTTTATTTTTTATTAATAAAGTAATAAAATCTTTATTTGCACGGACTGTGTAAATCTGAAGGAGGCAAACAATAAATCCCTCTTCCACTGCTTATTTAATTTGTACAGCCCACTGCAGTCCTGACATCTGTTTAACACAGTGCATGTTAATAGGTACAACCTAAATGGTTTGGAGTAATAATTACATATAAAAATGTACAGATGTCCTCACTTCAAACAAAATCCGTATGTGTAATAAAATGGCAACCCTTATCCCTTTACACACTATACCTCTGTTTTTCCTAAGTGCTTGAAGAAACAGAAAGGATCTTGTGGCTTCTTTGCAGGTTGCTAACTGAGATGTCCTTGTTACACTATCTTCTTGGACCACTTTTTCAGACATATTCTGCATGTCCCAAGACCGTACGTTGATATATATAACATTACAATAACAGCTGCCTGACATGGTATTATTCTAGGAATATATTTCATGACTGTGTAAATAAGCACTGCATGATAATGCGCATCTCAGCTAGTTGAGAAATCAAAAAGTTGTTGTTTACTCTATACTGTGATGAAAAATGCAAAAATGGTTGAATAGAGCAATACAAATTCGAGCTCATGTTGTGGAGCTGAGCCAGTTAATTCTTCAGCTCAGTGCCACCATGACTGACATTATTTCGGCTTATTTAAACAAAATAGCTGTGATTTGAGGAAAAGCTCCTGCTCCCTGGCTACAGGATGTTTTAATCATGCATAAGTAATCAGATAGTTACAAATTGAATATAGATAAAATTGATAGCAGGTTCTGAAATTTGAATTAACTTTACACAGCTTTTAATGTTCAGAAATTTTTATCAGGAATTAATTTCCTTTGCAGTTCTTCGTGTATTGTTTGCTATTCCATAGTCTTAAACTATTAGTTTAGAAATTACAAAGCACATATGCAGCTATTGGGTTTTTTTAAGGTTATCTGACACCAAGAGAAAGAAGCTTTCTCAAATGTTATTTTTCTGAACAACTCTCCTGCACCTTTGTTTAAAGCTGCGTCCTCTTTTAATCCATTTCCAGGCTTTTGGTACTGTACATTTTTCACACACCAGATCAGGATTGCCTCTTGTCACACCTTCCCCATGTTGCTAAGATTGATTCAGTCCTTTTGCTGTGTGGTCTGGCCAGTGACAGAGCATGTTTGAAGGCTGGTGCTCTGCAGGCAAGAGATGTGTTCTTCAGCCTAAGTTAACAGCCTTGCCTCTGGGCCCTGACCAGGGCTCTGAGCAGTTCAGAGTGCAGGTACATGCACAAACAAAACAGCAGGTTCTTGTGGTTCTGTGTGAATAGGGTAGGGTCTGCAAATGTTTTGGATTATAAAGATCTAGAGGAAATGAGGGTAGTATTTGACAGAAAAAAGTGAAATGATGTAAGTCATTTGGAATCAAGTGGAAAAGTATAAAAGTTGTATTGGGAAAGCTGTTGGTTTTTCTTCAAATACACAATACAGTTTTGGGTCAAAAAGAGGAAGACCTGTTTCATGGTTGAATGATCATAACCTAATGTGCAGGTGGATTACTTGCTGGGTTGGATGGCCCAGTTCTAGCCTTTCAGCCAGATCAGGGCCAAGTAGACCTAGCTGGATTCCAGAAGGTGTGTGTTGCAGATAAGCACCCATCTCACCAATAGCACTGGCCCCACTGAGCAAGTTCTTGCTGTTCTTCTGATGTGGAATGGAAAATATGACCTAAGTTCTCTCAACATTCACTGCATGGGGGGACTTTTTTTTGCATAGCTTCATTGTAGGGGTGGCTGACGTGTGGTTTTGAAACTCCAAGTGACACCTATATAGTAAACAAGTACTCCTTAGACAGGTGTAAAACAAACTCCTGATGCTTTTCAGCACCACCTAGGTTCTCAAGAGTCAGATTTTTAATCAATACATAAATATATGATTAGTAGCCTACCAGGCTTTGCCAATGCCCCTAATTACCTAGCTCTTTCTAGGCTTCAGTTTGCAAGTCTGAGGATCCAAGTCTGGAATGTTCATTGAGGTGGCAAGTGACAGTGGTATGTCATTAAACCGTAGTCCAATATGTTTTCTCTCACTAAATCTCCACTTCTTACTTTCAGTTGTTGATTTCTTCATTTCCTATTGTTATCAATCATTGTAGCTGTCTTTATTCAGAAATTTGTTTTGCTGGAGGTATATCAGAAATAGGTCTCTATTTATAGGCACACATATTTATAGGCCTATAATAAGACACTCTGGCTTAGGGAAAGCTGAGCTAACTACAGTGATTCATGCATTTCAACATGTGTCAAATGCATTAACAGCAAATGATGCTTTACCAGCTGCCTGCCTTAAGGCCTGAACTTTTTAAGATGATAGAGCTGTGTAAACCATGCTGGATTGGAACCTGTGTGGCAACTGCAAATGGGACATCATTTTTTCCCCCTAAAACCTGTGTTGCTTTAAAGCTGCAGATAAAGACTAATTTGGTTATTTTTACTGGGCTGACATGATGCAAACTTCATTCAATATGGCTATATCCCAAAAGACAGCATAGCTGACAGTCTGACTAGCAAGGCCAAAGCCAGGAAGAGCAGGCTGGCAGACAGAGACACACTGCTGGGTTCATGTTACTCTAAATACATAAGTACATTAAAGACCTGAATATAAATCAATGTTTATAAATTCAGAAATATTAATCACCCGAATATGCAAATAAGAACAGTGATGGTGCCAGATTCATAGTTCTTGATAGAATATATGATGACAAACACACATGGTAAGGACAATTGAGTTAAAAATGGTTCACCTTTGAAGAAGGAAAAGGAGCAACTGAACTTTCTGGATTTCAGCCGTGTTGCTCTTTTTTTTGTCTCCAAAGCACAGTTTCAGCATTATCTCTTTCTCATGGTCTTCATGTATGCACAATAATGTGTTTGGGGACGCTTACCCGGCCTTTCAGTCGGGATAGATACAGGAAATCAGTATAGGTCTTTGAAAGCATTTTGGATATATATGTCAGTCAGTGGAAAATTTAAGCAGCAGAGAGAATTTATAGGCCTAAGAATATAGCAGGCTTGGAAAAATGCTTTTTTAAAAAAAAGAAAGTAGTGGTGAATAGTCATAACAGTAAAGATATTCATTGCTAATGATGGCACTTATTGATAGAGTGATGAAGTCCTGTAAGCCTTGGTGCTTAAGTAACAACTGTTGAAGGTGATGGTGGGACCTGAGGTGGGAGGTTCATTATCCCAGCTCAATGTATCTTGTTCTGAAATACCCGAGGAGGATTTCTGCTGGAGAGAGCACCTGGGCAAGTTTTGCAGAGGTGTGGATCTATATTTTTCTGTGCTTGTACATAAATGTTGGTGCTTTTACTGGAATGCTGATAATCAAAATATCTGTTAAAATATTCCCCCCTTACTAAGCTCTCTCTAAAAGAAATGATAGAAATTTTCTTTTGTCTCTCCAGAAAGCCCTTTGTAGGCTTCCTCTAAACTCTGAGGACACTTATTGTCCCTTGACAGTGATATGCCAGACAGAGCTATTAGTGCTGAGCCTCCAGACACAGAAATTGAATTTACAGGCTCAATATTTTAATGCTTCAAAGAGCTGAAGGGGTGGAGAGATGCTGGCATGAAATAGTATATGTTTCCTGATTCCACTTTTGGGAAATCAAATAAACATTTGCAAATAAAATAATTAAAGCATTTTTCTAAAATTAGGTGTATAAGCATTAGCTGTTCATTATGTTCTCCCACTTGCAAATTATAGTGAGAAGCCATTTGTCTTCCAAGGCTGTGGTAGCAAGGCTTAATTTTATGTTTATTAGGAAGTCTTGGATCCTTGGAGAGAAGCTGTAAGAGGAGTATGCAGTATCAGTATCATGATTTTATGTATAATAATATTCTGTTATTTTATTTTGCTGAGGAACAATGATTCAGTCTCAACATCCTTCATCCTCCACAGAAGAGGTCAAAGCTAATTGTTACTGGCTGGGGGAGCAGAGATTCCTTTTGCTGCATTCAGCATAATAAGTAAATGAAGCTGTCAAGAAGTAAGGCATAACCAGTGAGCACTTGAAATCTTACTGATGTACTTGTTTACAGGAGTGCCTACTACTATTGTTTTCTTAGCAATGTTTTTGTTGCAAATGGGTTGAGCTCAGAAGGAGATTACAAATGCTAATGATAGTTTTGTGCTGTCTTTGATTCCTGGCAGAAAGGCCATGGAGCGGGTGCTTTGTTTGGTTTGAAATTGTTTCTTTCAGCTTTGCAAATAGCAAGAGACAAGAATATGCTGTCTTCTGAAGGTTTAGGAGCAGCCTGCCTTGGTACTTTATCATTTAAAACGCTGATTGTGCTGAGGCTTTAGCAAAGCTCTTTCCAGTGTTATTGTGTGAAACAAACAAACGAAAGGGCTGAACAATTTGATTAAAATTTGCTGCTCCTGGTCTAAATGTTTGTTGCTTTGACTTTTTCACTGCCTATGTGGTATTTTCAGAGAGTTTTCTAGTTTACACAAATCCAGATTAACTCGTGTGTGTTTCTGTGGTACACTTTAGGTCTGTCTTTTCATTAGTAAGAAGGTAGATAATATGGCCATTATTTTCCACTGATAGGTTAATTTTAAGAGTGTTCACTCTGTATCATATTAGCTCTCTTGGCTGTCTAAAGATCTGGTAGACTTGGACTTAACCAAGAGTACTGAATCTGTACAGTCAGAGGAGAAAACACAGGGTATCACTTTAGTGAGAAGCCTCAGGAAGGTTTGAGAATGAGTTTTCAGGTGCAGTGTTTGTACTTCCCCTTGTAAGTATGGGCAGCTCTCATAAAAGTGAGGTATTAATGAAATGACCTCTTGTTCATCTGTATTTATTCTCCTTTTGAGGTTTGCTCTTTGCTGGATTCAGTTTGTAAGTCAAAACAAAGATCACACCATTGCTAACACTGCAGGTTTTAGCCTGCTATCTGAACATCAAGCCAGGCTTGTTCTGCTTCACTACAGTAGCACCCGCAGGAAAAGGACTCTGAATCTGGAACTTATCAGTGTTTTTTGTTTATGCTTGAGACAAGTGTACATGTGACCTAGACTTCAACTTTTACTGTGCTGACACTATAGGAAACACTTCCCTTGTCAGTAAGTTGATATGTCAACTGCAGAAGGAGTTACAAGAGTTACAACTAGTGGCTACTTTTTTGGCTATTTTTCTGGTCATTTTTTATAGATACTGCAAGAGAACTGCCTAAACAACTGCAACTTGACAGTTCTGCTCAGGAGTTAATGCCTCTACAACCAAAGTTCAGATGATCTCCAGCAGAACTCAGTGTCATACCCTTCTTACTCTATGACAGTTGCACATCTGTAGCACACTCTACACACGTTGGCTGTCCTTATGCCACCAGCTTGTGTTATGCCCTGAGGAGCTTGCAGTAAAACTGTCACGGGACCTACAACATCATAGATACCTTTCCTTTACCCAAATACTATGCATGTCTTTTGCCCCACATTTACTGAGAAGAAACAGGCCTCTAAGTTATGCAGTGATTGCATCCCCTGAAGAAATATGTCTGATTTTTTAAGATCTTGTAAATCTATCAAATCTCTGGGTTTGAGTTTGTTATTTACATCTCCCTGTGCAAGTCTAGGGAGATAAGAAGAGAAAACAGTGAGTTAGCTGCACTTGGGATTCTCGCCAGTCTTTGTGGGATGGAAAATTCCTTCCTAATTCCATATCTGACTTTAAATTTGACCCTCAGCGTGTGATGAAGATAGACCAACACACACACTTCAGGAAAAGAAAAAAGATCCTTTCTGTTCTAGCAGGACACTGGTGCAACTTTTTCAGGGTCCCAGTCTAGCCGCTGCCAATCAGTGAAGCTTTGTCTTCCCTCCAGCATCCTAGAGCCTGCAAGTAAATTGGGCATCAGAAGAGGGAACTGTCCTCTCCCTCCTGCAGACTGTCAGCAGAAGCCTTGAAACATGAGATTTAGCTGTAGAGTTCATCTCACTACAGAGCTACCAGAAAGATGGGTATGTTGAG
Organism: Loriculus beryllinus; assembly: GCA_039877255.1. NCBI lineage: Eukaryota > Metazoa > Chordata > Aves > Psittaciformes > Psittacidae > Loriculus > Loriculus beryllinus. Next base: position 4,467 of record JBCJKH010041816.1, on the reverse strand, counting down.
CACAAAGCAGGAAACCACTGGTCCCCAGGGAGAGTTGTAATTTTGTATATTCCAACATTAGTGACCACTGATACATCAAAACTGTCTTCTTCACTGCTAGCTTTGTGTTCTTCTCTGTCTTTAACAGTTTCAGTTTATTATCTAGAGGACTGATGAAACAGTATTGAATAGGTTCAGAATATTGATCTCTGGGTGATGTCTTCAGAAATGACTCTGCTCACTGATATCATGCCTTTAACAAAACTTTTGAGCTCTATCCATAAACTGGTTTTGAATCTTTCTGTTACTGGCACTTTTTACATTTGTACAGTTCTATGCCCCGAAAAAGTCCATGTTTTACCCTATGCAGTTGCCTTTATCAAGTCAGCTTTTCGTAAAAAGAACAGTGGGGGGTTTGTTTGACAACGTGGTGCACATTAATTGTATTTTATCCTCATTGATTTTTAGGAAGAATGCTGTCTTAACTTGTTTCCTCATTGTATCCATATTGATGTTGGGGTACGGTGTCTCTAATTTCCTGGGCCTTCCTTCTTTAGTAGCTATTTAATACCTCGATACACTTGCAGTTCTTTGACCCTTTGGAATTTTCCCATTTTTCCATGAGTTGGTCAGTATCAACACTAGTGGTTCGGAGAACTCCTCATTGAGTTTATGTAAGACTCCAGGCCTGTTGATTCGAAAACATTTAATTTTAGCAGACCTCGTCTCACATCTCCTTTTATTACCTACAGTGAATTTTGTTGTGCTGACGTAATATGGGATGATACATTCTGCAGCTTCATTCCAAGGACAAAACAATGTGCGAAGGACAAAATGTTTATTGGATATTTCCGCCTTTTTTTGGATTGTCAGTTGCAGTTTTATCACCCGCATCCAGCAATGGGCTCATGGCCAGGCTCAAGCACACTGATACTCATAAAAATATCTTTTTTGTCTCTTTACCTCTGTTAACTATTAGTACTTCTTAGATTTTATTAACTGCCTTCATAAGTTCCCTGCATACTGTATCTTAAAATGGTTATTAACTTTGACTTTCCTCTTTCTTCCATGCTACGAGTAAGTGGTTTTTAGTATGTTTTATTTTCCCAGACAGCTTCTGGTTTAGTATAAATATTTTTGTGCTTGTAAGTTATTTGGGCTGTGATTGGGTAAGCTTAACACTTCAGTTTACATTTCCCAATTTGATTTTACATTAGCAGTCAATTGAATTGATTATTGTTCTGAACTTAAAGTCTGGCCTGTTGAAAGCTCCAAGCCTACATTGTGGAACCAGTCCTCTCTCACCAGTTGATGAGACATTCTGCTTGCATATTGTAATTGTAATGATATCACCCAGTATTGGTCCCTGGGAAATTGCAAGGTCCAAGGAAACCGCATAAAACTTCTAATCCATCACAAACAAGTAAGTGGTTGAGCTGTTTGAACTTAACAGGGAAAATTCTATGTTACCAGTAGAACCCAGGGAAACTTGACCATCATTTTGTTACTGGCCACTTGACAGGTATAGCACATCCCCATGACTCAGTTTATTTTAACATAGATACAGATATTTCAAGTTAGCAAGGGAACTGTAATAAGAAGTGGGCAGGAAATGTGAGCAAAAAGTCATTAAGAACAATTCCAATGAGATTCCAAAGGAAGCATGAGGGGTTGCCTGAAAATCCTTCATTTTTTTTTTTTTTCCCCTTTTGCTGGCTGCTCATGGTTGCTCCATGCTGTTTGCTTACCCTGCTGTTGTGCTAGTGGAAGTGTTTATAGAGCTGTGCTGTAAATAAGAGCACCAAAACCCAATCAGACTTTGTAACCAATGATGTGTTCTGATTTATAGCAGCATTCCCTGGAAGTTTTATCAGACAAATATCTATTCTTGGCAGTTTTAATACCAGCCTTAATAAAGCACAGGACAGTATATTTTGTCCCTGTCCCCAGAGGAGAGAGCTAAGCTGGGTACAGGTTATTCTTTACACAGTGGCGCAGTGGGTCAGGGCAACCCCTGGTATCAATACAGGCTGGGGGATGAAGGGATTGAGAGCAGCCCTGAGGAGAAGGGCTTGGGGGTACTGGTGGATGAAGAGTTGGGTATGAGCTGACAGTGTGTGCTTGCAGCTCAGTGCATCCTGGGCTGCAACCAGAGGAACATGGCCAGCAGGTCAGGGGAGGTGATCCTGCCTGTCTGCTCTGCTCTGGTGAGACCCCACCTGGTGCACTGTGTCCAGCTCTGGAGTCCTCAGTACAGAAAAGACATGGAGCAAAGCCTGTGAGGAAACGCTGAGAGAGTTGGGCTTGTTCAGCCTGGAGAAGAGGAGATTCCAGGGAGACCTTATTGCAGCCTTTCAGTTCCCAAAAGGGTAAGAAATAACAAAGATGGGGAGAGACTTTTTAGCAGAGCCTGTTGTGACAGGATATGGGATGATGGTTTTAAACTACAAGAGGGGAGATTCAGGCTGGATGTGAGGAAAAAATTCTTTACAGTGAGGGTGGAAGGACACTGGCACAGGTTGCCCAAAGAGATGGTGGATGCCCCATCCCTGGAGACATTCAAAGCCAGGCTGGATGTGGTTCTGGGAAACCTGGTCTAGTTGGAGATGTCCGTGCTCATTGTAGGGGGTGGACTAGATGTGCTTTGAGGGTCCCTTCCAACCCAAATTATCCTATGATTCTACGTGTAGCTGACATATTTCTGTAACTTCAGTGCTGTATGATCAATCTTGGCTGCATCTTAAGGAGGTTTTACTCTGAGATATTATAGGGTTCCCCCTTAGAAAAGGGAGAAAAAAGTCAAGTTAAATACCTGGGATCTTGTTGAGGATGGTGAAAGCGCATGAATAAAGGGCAATCGGAAAGGAAGGCTGCCCTTTCCACTGTGAAGTACAGTTTGGTTTTATCTTTTGGTGAAGGGCAACCTGGTTAATCCCCTGGTCTTGCACTCATGTCCTTGCTAGAGGACAGCAATACTAGCCCTAAATGAAGAGGCTCTTCACTTTTTGACATTTAAAAATATACTGTCTTGCCTCCCTCCAGTTCTTTTTCTGGCATAGAATAGAATCGTAGAATAGTTAGGGTTGGAAAGGACTTTAAGATCATGTAGTTCTAACCCCTCTGCCATAAGCAGGGACACCTCACACTAAACCATGCCACCCAAGGCTTCATCTAAACTGGCCTTGAACACTGCCAGGGATGGAGCACTCACAACTTCCTTGGGCAACCCATTCCAGTGCCTCACCACCCCAACAGTAAAGAATTTCTTCCTCATATCAAATCTAAACCTTCCTTGTTTAAGTTTGAACCCATTACCCCTTGTCCTGTCACTACAGTCCCTAACGAAGAGTCCCTTCCCAGCATCCCTATAGGCCCCCTTCAGATACTGGAAGGCTGCTATGAGGTCTCCACACAGCCTTCTCTTCTCCAGGCTAAACAGCCCCAACTTTCTCAGCATGTCTTCGTATGGGAAGTGCTTCAGTCCCTTGATCATCTTCGTGGCCCTCCTCTGGACTTGTTCCAACAGTTCCATGTCCTTTTTATGTTGAGGACACCAAAGGATCACTTGCTTTATTAGGAGTTGTCTCCATAAAGGCAGATCTATATTTTTGATTTTCTTAAATAGTGACAAAGTCAAGCTTCTAAGAACTTTCTTTTAACTCAGTGTCTCAGTTAAATGAGACCATAAGTGAGGACACTTCCTCTGGTTAAAAATTTAATAGTAGTTATGAAAAAGTCCTCTTTTTTCTCCTTATGGCAGGTCAGTAAACTCTCAGCATTGCATCCAATGCCAACGATGATATCAACTTGCAAACTCTATGGACACAGTGTTGGATATATTCTGTATGCTTCCTTTTCAGCTTTCATCAAGGCAATACAGGAGAAAGCTGCAAGCTCACAGATGGGTTTTTCTTCTGCTGCTGTCATGGTTATTTTTCAAATGCATTCTTAGTTCATGTGTTCCTCAGGGAAGGTCCTTTCCTTGTCTAGCGCAAAGCTGATCGCTTTGCTGCTGTCCTTTTGATTTAGAGAGAAAAATCCCATGTCTGATGTACAACTTTGATTTCATACTAATTAAAATTGCAGTGTGAGAGCTCTTCACTCCTCCTCCAATCCACCCTGCTGAGGTTCAAGGCTACCTTTGGAACGTTTTCACCCCCTGATGTGTTAAGACTGAAGAGAAGTTCTTGTTGCTGTTTACATAGTTCCCCCAAACTTGCTAAATGCTTTCTGAATTTACAAGCATTAGAGCTGCTTTAAAGCATGAACCATGGCTAAATAGAACACATATTTGTACTGTCTGGGTAATGGGTTAGGCTGTCACCTTTATATGGAAAGTGGGTAGTCTGACTTTTCTGTCTTTCAAGTCCCTTTTTGTCTGTCTTTCAGAAAGACAGCATCATGGGAGCTTCCAGTGTTACAGAGATCAATAGCAAATTTTCACTTGTGTGTTAGTTTTGGAGAAATGAACTGTAACAGGTTCTCTAC
>JBCJKH010041815.1:0-11523 GCA_039877255.1 Loriculus beryllinus | reverse complement strand
CGCACACTGAAGCCGGCTCATGTTCATTTTCTCATCGACCACCACCCCCAAGTCCTTCTCTGCAGGGCTGCTCTGAAACTCTTCTCTGCCCAACCTGTAGCTGTGCCTGGGATTGCTCTGACCCAGGAGTAGGACCTTGCACTTGGCATGGCTAAACTTCATAAGGTTGGCATCAGCACACCTCACAAATGTGTCGAGGTTCCTCTGGATGGCATTTTACACTGCAGAATTTGCTCTCTTGCATTTTAGGTTTATTTGTGGATGGTTAGCAGCCCCTAGAACAGCCTTGAGAAAAATACTTCATGACTACCAAGCAGCATTTGCATTTTAGCACTGGAGAGCAGCACAACACACACAGTTCTCTCATGAGAAGCTGTAGAGCAAGAAACACTGCTGGGGATGAATCGTACAACTGTATCAAGTCAGACTGTGCAAGGGCAGGCTCTCTTGTTCACCACAGGGGAGGTGAGAGCAGTGAGGTGACAGCAGATCAAACTTGGCACCTATGAAAAATCCTCACTGCGGATGGAAGCAGATGACTGCATATTCAGCACAGTGCTGCAGCTTGTGTGATGAGAGCAATGATCTGTGGCAGAATTCTGCTGTAAACACGTGTTAATTACAACAGGGAGAACTTGAGGATGAGGAAGATGATGTTCATACAGACCTGCGCATGGCTTACATCTTACCTGGCACAGAAATAACCAGCATCCAAGTGCTGGTAGGCTTCTAAGAGCTGCTGTAGTAGAGGCAGGCGGCACACTGCACCCACTGCACTATTGCCCATCAGTTTGGGAATGAATAATTTACCCCCAGCAAACTGATTTGGGAGGTATCATTATGCTGGGAACCTCTGAAAGCAGAGGTCACAGTGAGCACTGCCTGTAAGGGCTTCCCCAGCTGGGTTGGCACAACAGAAGAGACATTTATGGTCATCTCCCTTCCATATCCCCAGCAAAGCACTTTCTTAAAGGATACTTCTTTCCATGCTTTGATACTAGCGTGACAAAAGTGAATGAGCATCAGGTTTTTGCACAGTCTCAGCTAGTGAAGAGGTGTGTTTGGGCCAGTATGCAGCTGATCCAGAATCCATTAGAATTGATGGGGTTGTCATGTTATCTCCGATTCTTGGAGAACAAGTCTGTCTCTCACACACTCCTCCCCATTCCTTTGTATATAGACCTATTCATTAGTCCCCTCAGTGACCAGGGAGACAGATGTGATTCATTGCCTGAAGCAGGAATGGGGGACTCAGCCTTGAGTCTGATCCCCACTTCCCTGTCAGGATTCTGTTTAACATGGCCCACATGCTAATAGAGGGAAGAGGAGCAGACAGCTTGGTAGAGGTAAGTAGGCAAATTCCCACAGAGCCGGCAGAAGCTGTCATGAATCATAGTCACTGTCTTTGTACATGGCAGTGTACATCTACAGCATCCAAGGGATCCAAAGAAGAGATTGCTGGGCAGATTAACTCAGGCAAAACTCCAGACAAGCATTTGCTGAGTTTGGAGTCTGAAAATGATGCATCTGTTAGATTGCAAGAAATAACACATTGTTTTTTGCTCTCTCGTTTTTACCCTGTTCTGTTCCCCAGTCCAGGCTGACAGGCTGTAAGCTTTTATTTCATTGACTTTTCTTTTTAGTCTTGCCTCCGTATTGCTTTAAAAGGCCTGGATAATGCATATAGCATTTTCAGTTTTCCAGATAACAAAGGAAAAGTCAAGGACTTCTTGTAGAGACAGTGAGAAGCACAGTTTCTTCAACCTAGTAAAGAATCAGAATCACTTACTAAATGCTGGAACCTATAAACTACTTACACGCATGCAACTGTGAAAGGAGAGAAATAATGGAAGAAATTAGTATCACCGAGTAGCAAAGAAGTACACATCCTCTGCCTGACAATCCCCATTGCTCTCTGGAGCTCAGTCTGTGCTCTGTTCAGGGCACAGTCAAGTACCTCATGTTATGGGCAGGATACCTTGTAACACGTTATCAAAAGACACTTAACCTGCTGCGGATGCCTTGGTTTAGCATCCGTGCTGAGCCCTGGAGCAGAAAAGAACGCATTGTTCCAGGCACTGTAATGACTACTGAGGTGCAGACTGCTCCCCTGACCCTGGTCTATTTTAAGTTGCACATCTGTTCACCAGTCATTGTATTCAAGATCTCCTGCGACTTAACTCCGGCTGGAGGTCCTTCTTCGGTAAGGAACGGGTGCCGTGCTCTCTAGTGGCTGAAAACAAAGGCAAATATGCATCTGAAGCACACAGCAACAGCTCTGCCAGAATCCAATCAATTTCTCTCAATCCTGAATAATCAAAAAATCTATATGACTTTTCTTTTTTTCCCTTCCATGTAGTTACTATTTGAAAACTGGAACTTTGAAAGGGATTCTTTAGTGATACATATGGAGATTTCTGCTTGTTCAGGTGTATATTTTGAATACTTAAAACTCCAGAGGAATTTGCTTAAATAGTTTTTACATCAAGAGTGCAAACGCCAGAGCCCGATAAAGCTGCACTGTTGTGCCAGCCAGTTAATGGGATAATAGGGTCATCCCATCACACTGAAATGCCATTTGTATTTCAAACATGATAAAGAAATAAAATAAGAAAACACATGCCATAATATTTTATTATGTATGCCATATTAAATATTATGTATCATTATAAATTCTTGTAATTAAATATTATGGCATTCTAAAGTATATTCACCTTTTATTATTCTGACATATAAAAGTAATTTCCTTTCCCTGTCATCAGTCTCCCCTTGCTGACCTTTATTTTCTGTCACAAAGGGAATTGCCCAGGAGATGGCATTGAATCAGCTGAAAACTAACCCAGCAAGAGAAAAATCCTTGTAGGCTCTGGTTTAATAATCCAAACCCTAATTTAAATGATTTTCTAGCTGTCACTGTTCAGTAGAGAACCAGTAACCTTTCTGTGCAGCTCTCTGTGCAGTTGTTTGCCCTTCCTCTGTTTCTGCTTACCTTGCATGTTAGATTATGAACTACTGAGGGCAAGAACCACCTTCCACTGTGTTTGCATAGTGTGGCCTAAACATGCAGGTATAAAAGTCTGGTGAATCAGACAGAATGATGATAACCCAGGATATCTTTAATATCAGATGATAGGATATCACACAGACAAAAATCTTAACAACATTAAAGGGTTTGTGTTTGCAGTCTCCTACAAAAAGAATGGGATTCACAATTAGGTTTCCAGTTTCTCAGTTTTTCCAGAGCTGAATGTTGAAACACAGGTTGAAGGCTACAGGCTTCATTGTCCTTTCACTTACATTATTTGTACCGAATCATGAATGTGCATTAACACGAGTGCTGTTCTATCAGTGAGACTGAAAGAAAGTTGAAGCTGGAACTGTTACAGCAGCCAGAAAAATTATGCAGAGAAGGTGAGTTAATGGCAAAGGCTTTTAATGCAGATATGGTTCTATGCCCTGCAGTACATTTAAGCATATGTTAATATGCATGTTTAGTCATAGATATTACAAGAAACATTCAATAGAAATTATTCAATGGCTGGCCCTTCTTAGAAGGATAAGGACTTAAAATTTTCTTTCTCCCCTCTTTTAGCTATACCAGTAGAAACTGCCAAACAAAATGCAAACATTGCTTTGGTTCTGACTTCGTGTGGAGGCCATATCGGTTTTCTGGAAGGAATATGGCCAAGGAAGTGCACTTACATGGACAGAGTCTTCAAGCAGTTTGTGCAAGCTATGTTCGAGCATGGAAATAAAATCTTTAGCATGTAGATTTGGACCACTATTCTAACTCAGTGGCACATTCTGACAAGGGCAGTTAAGCTTAATGCACAAATTTTAACTCCTGTAAGCCAGCAAATGGATAAAGTCCATTACTACATGCAAAACTATTTTTGCCTAAGATTTTGTAGCAAGAGACTAAATATTATGTTGTCACTTTTATATTTATTTTTAATATGCCTTACTAAGAATGATCTTAAATGAAACAGCATTCCATATGCCTCAAGTTGCACTTAACCAAAACCAACAAATAGGCAGATTATAATTCCTATGGATTTTAATTTAAACCAGTACATATTTAGGAGACTTAATTTAGATGGCTTTTAATATTGGAATGGCAACACTCAAAATAGTATATATTATCCTGTCACGCATACTGCAAGTTGGCCTGTTCCTTAGGGCACTAATGTTGAAAATCTTATAATAGAAAAACAAAAGAAGGAGGGAAAACAAAGCAGCACTGATTCTTAAAATAAGTCAAAATTTCAGCATGTTATTCCATAGGATTAGACTGATAACCTGCTTTTGCTCTTCTGCCCCAAAAGTATTCAGATTTAGGGCTAGCTATTGTTTTTTAAACTGTGTCAATGTCATACTTGTCCTACATGATTATTTTTAAACAGCTAATTTATAGTGTTTACATATAACCAAAAGCTTCCTTTCAAACAGTACTGTAATAACTTCTGTAATTAAAAGACATCTTGCATTTCTAAGTTCAGGTAAAGCTTGTGTTGTCATACATGTAATACATACCTCATAACTGGTAAGCTGTGATTCCATCTGTTATGTTTATATTACCTTACAATAACATTTCAGTTTTAAAGAAGAAACATTAGAAAAGTCAAAAAATTATGAGATAATCCACTTAAAAAAAAAAAGAAAAGAAAGAGAAAAGAGAGCTATCCAAACCCTTTGTCTCTGCTGTTGTTTCCTGCAACCTCTAAGAATGTACCAGACTGCTTAAAGAAAGCTAGAGTTGGGATGGGGGTCAGAGCCCCTCTCTCTGGTTTGTTCATCTGATAATTTGTCAGCACTTCACCAATGGGCTGTCAAATCATTGAAGCCTCTGCAAAGTGGTTTCTGCCCTAGAGGCTTATGAGTTTGTGAGGCTGACCCGGGTGTCACTGAGCTCCTCAGCCTTGAAACAGAGTGAGAGCCAGTGCGGACCTTGGAGCAGAAGGGACAGTTGGACAGAATGTGTTATGAATTGGATGGGAGGTCCAAATTTAGGGCATACTGAAATCACAAAAAAGGCTTTTAAGCAGCTTCTGTGGAGCTCCCACTGCATGCCGATCACTGATTTGGGCCCAGCCAAACAAGATAAGTCAGTAAAGATGCCTTTGCATTTTTATTTTTATCTTTTGAGTGGGGTCAGGATGAGAAGAAAACGTGGATATAAAAAGCGAGTCAGGTCTTTTGTCTCAAGCAGTATGTGAACAGCCCTTTCTTGCCAGGCATGTCTCCTAGTAACAGCCAGGGAAGAACAAAAATACTTCTTGTCTTTAGAAAAAGAAACTGGGACATGCTACACGAAAGCTGGTTTTGTAAGGTGGGAGGTTACATTAAAAAATCAGAAAGTGCTTTCAAGTTTTGACTTTTCAGACAGGCAGCAGCCCTTGCCCAAGTAACAAAGTCTAACTTCCTTTTTCTCTAATACGGAAAATGAGACGAGACTTGTAAAAGCAAAATGGCATTTTGTGCATGTTACTGCAGTACATGAAATCAGCATATTAGTAGGGTGCCTTATTTATTCCTACATTCATTTCCAGTTTTTATGTTCATACAGAAACAATGAGCAATAAACAATGTGTTGAGCATTATGTTTGTTAAATGTTTGAGTACAGTACTGTTCAGAGCTCAGTATCATATATTAATAAAAATAAAACCACTTATGCACATCTTGCTGTTCAAATAAAATTAACATCATTAATGGCAGAAATTCTCTTTGCACTATCTTATGTCATTTAGGTCTAATCCCGTAAGACATTTCTCTTTAAAGCAACGTCTAGCAAACGTCTGCCAAGTTGGGGTGGTTTTTTGCCCAAATGTGGAGTGTTTTTTATTACACTCCATTAGGGAAGACACATTGTTCAAAGCACAGTGTACAAAGTAACATCAAGCAAATTTTACTATGGATATGCTCAAGATTTCCCTGTCAGATTTTCTAGAACATATAATTCAGACACTTGCCTCAGTTCTTGTGGGGGGGACACACGCTAGCAAGAAGTGCCATAAACATTTTTGCTGTGTGGTATCTTTATACCTTCTACACAGAGTTGCACCAGTAAGCCGTAATCCACAATGTGCCCTCTGTTTAAAAAACAGTGTGAATTCACAGGGTCTTGATTTGGCTTTTCATGGGATCTGAATACCCAGGCAGCTACAGGGATATGAAATGTTGAACGTGGGAGAAAACTGTTTGTTAGCGATATACTCATTATTGGAAAGATGGAGTGTAATGAAAATGAAAATCCAATTCACACAGGTTGCAGACACCTCCTAAAGAAAACCCTCTTCCCAGTGCAGAATCAGTAGTTAAATTTGGAGGGGCCTCTAGAGCATCCACCTGCTCCACAGAGGACATATGACATACAAGCTCCAGAACATCCACCTCTTCTCAATTTGCTTTTGCAGTCAAAGCAAGGTACTCTTCTTTTTATCTGTGAAGCCTTCAGTCACCCAAGAGCCACCTGTGACCTTAGCTGTCTTAGTACTGGATCATAAGGACCTTAAACAGTAATTTATAATGTCCATTCTTGGTAAACAGACTTTAGAAAACCTGAAAATTTCAAATAGAAAAATCTGGTTCTATGAATGCAGAGAAACTAACCCATGGTATATATTTCACATTGAACAGAAGAAGGACTAATGCTCCTTTTAGAAACCGAGACATACAACAGTACAGTTTACCAGACTTAGCAGAATAGGCTGCGGAGGACAGTCTACAATTCTGCAGGAGCTGGTGTCAAGGCAATGTCAATAAAGTGATGATGATTCCAGGCAGGTCAACATGGTCCTGGTCAGTATGGCACAGAGTATCAAGCTTCAGACATCAATGTGCTCATTGCTGCAGAGTGCCACCAGTCCGAGGCCTAGACTGACCATTACAGAGATCAGAAAAGGGCCCCATTTTCAAGAGTTATTCCCCAGTAATTTAGGTTTAGGAAGCTGCTCCTTACCTCCTCCCTGCTGCAAGCTGCCATTTACAACTGAGATCAAGTAGTCAACTGCTTCAGCCCTTCAAGTCAACAGAATGGAGCAGCTTGCTTATCTCAGCAACTCCCAAATGTTTCAGACAACAGCCCCCTTCTGTTTTACTGTAATTGCTTGGACCCCTATGCACCACTCACATACATACATATCCACTGTGTGGCCTGGCCACAAATCTCTGCAAACCAACTGCCAGCCTTCCCTCTAGCTGTAGTGATCTGCAGTGCTTTCTATCCATACTCCTCTCACACCCCACAAAAAAATTTCACATTCAAATACACAAGCAAACTGGACAGGTCCCAGCCCAGGTTTTTCCTGTCTCTCTGGAAAAACACCAAATCAAAACAAAAAACAACCCCCTTCCCTTCCCTGTTTTCTCAGCTAGATCCTTTATAAAGCTCTTTAGCTCTGGTCACAGCACCCTCCAATCCCTGCTGTCCCATGTGCCATCTACACAGGAATTTCTGCATCTTTCTGCCTCTTTCACTTGCAGCTCCTATAGCTGCCTGGCTCTCGCGAGCGACTCAGGCCTGCAGGAAGAGAGAGGACTTTTAGCCCTGATGTGGTGTCATGAGCAAGCACACTATGCCCTCCCCACACTGTTTCAGCTCAACACACTACCATCCTGCAAAGAAAATAAGAGGAAATACTCGGTCATTGAGTCACTGAGCTGCTGTCATTCACCCTTGAGGCTGAGCCATGCACTGTGGTTCTCATCCCAAAATGCCAGCTGGTGAAGAAGAGCCTTGGAATGCCCAAAGTAATGAAGAAGGAGGGTATAAAAAAGCCCAAAAGAATCTCTGTAGGAACTTGCCACACACCTCCAGCACACATGCTGGATCCCCTCCCTGCAACAGGCTAGTGGTGCTTCTTAGCAGCCAGCAAAATAACTCCTGCAGCCAATCTGCTGTAGAATATCCCAGCCATGCATGTGGGGTTTTACATTTTCATTCCAACACTAGAAAAGGTACTATCTGCCAAAAGCACCAGCAGCCACAACAGCCAATAGTTCTTCATTGGCAAACATCTCTTCCTCTAAGGGATCCTTTCTCTTTCTGAAAGTCTACTGGAGGCACAAAAATCAGCCTCTCCCTTCTTCCTGGATGAGGATAGAGGGACCTTCTGAACCTGCTAAATGTATAGAAATCAAGGCCCTGTGCTGTCTCAGCTGTTTCTTCAGTTCTTTAAAGGATCTATGTATTTAGTGAGTATAAACCCACTAGTTTAAATCAGCTCCATATGTGGCCTTAGCTAACCCATCTGAGGCATTCTTCCAGTGCCTTATGCGTGCCTGTAGGGTTAACGACAGCTGAAAGGTTTAAGCAACTACTGCCTCTTGGTTGTCAGCCACCACTTCCTAGCTCAGAGGAGATGCCTGATATGCAGTAGAGCAGGTTGGGAGTGTATCAGCACATCAAATGGGGCTGTGCTTGCAGGACTGCTGTGATCAAGAGCTCAAGCCTCTAACTATGTAGCCTGCCCTAAGGCAGCCTTCAATGTTAACAGCTCTCTCATGCCAAAAGGGGAAGGCTTGCTCTTCCATCTCCACTGCCTTTTCTTATCCTCCCCAATTCCAGTCCTCAGCCTTGCCCTGGCAGACTATGATCCACTCTTTCCACTGGGTTAACTTTTTGCTAGCTCAGTAAATTAAATTTGCTTGCCTATGGGAGTCCCTCAGGTGCTAGATGGAGGGTGGCATGAGGTAAGCACACTGCTGAGAGTGGGGAACGACGAGACAATAGTGGGAAAGGCTTCCCTTTTTTGTTGACAGTCAGCTGTTACACAGTTCACTGCATCTCCCTGGGCCTTAGGTTAACAGGGCACTATCTGCAATTACTGGAATGATCCTTATGTCAGCCAAGTTATTGCTCCTGTGAAAAAAAGGCATAGACTAGAAGCAAGTCGCTTTTCATTTCACTCCAGACAAGAGGCAATCCAGCAGTATTACAGCAGAAGTAAACAAGGCTAAATTAAATCCTTTTGGGGTTAAATCTGTCCTATCCAAATTCTCCACCTATGCGAATGGAGTTCCTCCTCCCACCCTCCCCAGCTCCCCTGCTTCTACAGCAAATCCATGTCCGATCCTGTTCATATTCACCACAGCTTCTCAGGAGAGTAAATTTCGGTTAAGTTTGCATTCTACCAGTGACATTTGCTAGCAACTTCACACCGCCATCAGTGCTTCAAAATGCTGCCACCTCCTGTGGAAAACGAAACCTACTCACATTCTTCTACCTCATGATTTTTTCCCAAGTTTTGGACTGTACTGCTTTATAAGAGTGCTTGCTTCTTTACTACTTCCCTGATGTACAGCATATTAATATTCCACGGAAGAATGGGAGAAAAAAATCTAGTTTTACCCCCTTCATGTCCCTAAGAAAGTGGGATAGGAAAAGATCATGTCATATTTACAAAGTTAGTGATAACATAAAGAAATGCTTTTATCATTCTCCAAGAAATTTACAAGCAACCCAGTGATTAAAATATCTTTCCTCTGGAAAGTATCTTACAGATTACAGTAGGAGAGCAGGAGACCACATGTTGTTGCATTTATTGTAAAGTCACAGCATTAAAGAGGAGCTGCTATAGGGAGTTATAAGTATCAGCTTTTTAAAAACCTGCAGCTGCTGAAAATATCTATTTGCCGAGGACAAACTGTGCTTCAGTGAAGCATGGTCAGAAAAAGGTCTTCTAATGGAAGGCAGTTCCTTGTGTCAGTTAATAGAGACAAAAACTTTGCAGGAAGAACAAAGTATCTCCAAGGAATTTCATTTATATCTGAAATATTTTACACTGTTCAGCAACTTGACTGCAATTTCCAGCAATTAATCCCATAAATGCAATAGCTATAGAAACGAATCAAATGTGTGGAAAATCATAAAAAAGACCTAAAATGCTCATTATAAACCCCAAGATAACCACTTTTTAAAATACTTAAAACCTTAACAAAAGAGTGTTTGCAGAACCTCTATGCTATGTAACTTCCAATAGCCAAAATACTTGCACGGTCTTTGTCTGTCAGATCAGCAAGCTGTAACCAGAAATCTCTACAGGAAATGAGAAATCTCTGGGAGAAACCCTGTCACATGCTACCATTCAAACCCTCTTCTTCTAACATTTCTTGGTTGGCTAATGCCAAGATTCACTACGCTGGTCCCCAGTCACTCTGATACAGTGATGTACACAGGTTGCTACGTAAATTTAGAGTCAAAGTGAGACTATGCTAGCAAGCAGAACACACCAGTAGGAGTAGATATGCACAGCAAAGCTACTTATGTTGAGATTCTGACACATGTACTCAATGCATTTCAGGCAGGACATGCTTCAGGTTAGCCCTTACTCAGTAATCTGGATGGAATGTGCTGGGCACGCAGAAGGTATCTCTACATTAGTATTCCAGCTAGGATGAGTAGCACCCTTTTGAAACCTCCTGACTGCTCCGACCTGACAGGCAGTCTTGGAGTGTGCATAATGGCTTCCTTTTGAAAGGGCTCTGAGCAACCTGGCCTAGTGGAAGGTGTCCCTGCCTGTGGCAGAGGGGCTGGAACTAGATGGTCCCTTCCAATCCTAACCATCTGTAATTCTGTGAAACCAAACATATACATGTGCAGAACACACCCAATACATTCCAACCCTTGTGGTCACTGCATCCACATGACCAGACTAAAGCTGGACTAGTGCAGCACCTCTGTGGTATGGATGTCAGATCCCCAGGTCCCCTTCTTTCACTCCGCACTTCTGCTTACAAACGCAGACAAGGGCTCAGATGTGGACACATCCTGAGGCAATGAAGCCACAACATAAGGCTGGATGAGGTAAAATCCATTGCCTGGTGTCATAAGCACCAAAATACGTCAGCCAATGGAAAAAAATAAAAATCACAAATACATATTTATGCTATAGAATGAATTGTGAGACACGGTGCAGAACACAACTTGTAAAACAGCTAGCTTGCACCTGCAGGGTCACTACTGAACTGAGGAAAGCAAACCTCCCTGGACACATAAAGGCAGCTCACCGGGTGAACTCACTGGTGTGGAGAGGCAGGCACTGCACAGCACCAGGACACATCCAACAAGCCTCTTTAGAGAGACAGACAAGCGCCTGTCATGCTTCTGAGTGACATACCCTAGCACAGGGCTGCACCCGCACTGCGCAGACTGCCCGCTGCCTGTGCGCCTAAAGCAAAGCTCACAGCAGGAAATCCACGGCAACTGCGAAACCTACCCCCATACCCTCGGAGAAGTTTCCGAAAGCGGTGTTGGAGTGCAGACCGCTCCTACTGCAGCACCAACCCCAACCGCAGCCGCATTTCCAAGCACACTTCCGAGCAGAGTCCCACGCACACCTAACAAGCGCTGACACTGCAGTCCCACCACCACCACCGCCACCAAGCAGCGCATGACTCGGGGGAAGCGTCACACTTGGCGTTTAGCAACGACCGCTAGTTATGAGCCACCGCTGAGAAATGCGGTACAGGTATGAGCTCATAAAACCTTTGGCGACCTGCAGAATGTAGACGTGGAAACTGTA
>JBCJKH010041811.1:0-16475 GCA_039877255.1 Loriculus beryllinus | reverse complement strand
CTTTTATTTCTTGTTAGGAATCTCTTCCTGTTCCAAACAGCTAAGAAACATACAACTAATTATTTTAATTTCTGTTTTAGCTACTCCTTAACCCAGAAATACTTTCTATGATCCAGAATCCTGAATTTTACAGTTAGTACTTTAAATTCACAATCTAAAGCTACTTCTGGTAAAAGAATCTGCACTGAAATGAAAAGATACCTGGGTAATACTAGAAAAGAAAAAAATGGTGACCGTAAATTATTAGGTTGATGAGAGCTTTTTGATTCAGACAGCTAATATACTGGTAAATTTACAAGCACAACTTAAAATGTTATAGTAAGCATTATCAAGTAATAAATCCAACTCACCTGTGAAGAGCTTCTGTGGTAAGCTGAGTAGTGAAGTGGTCCAGAAATAGCAGTATCATGTGGTAAGGATGGATACTGACTCTGCATTGGATGGGGATGCTGGTTGCTGTAGCTACCATAGTTGTAACTTCCTGTGTATCTAAAATCCATTAAAAAACACTGTTTAGTATGCATAATTATTGTATGCCCACTAATAATTCTAGAACTTTTATGAAACATGCACTTGCACTCTTTTTGAATAGGAGAATGGTATTTTAAATAACCTTTTAAAAAAGGTTTTTCCCAGCTCAGATGGGAAGCAGATGCCACTTAGTGAGATTATGTATTGAACACAGCAACAAAGAGAGACTTGGCATGTTTCTGTGACTTGTTTTAAATTGCAGGCTGATTTGTGCCCTTTCTAAGAAGAAAGTGTCTTCCCCTTTTAGTATTATTTTATTGCAGTGTTTCTAGTAAATTGCTATCCAGGCTGAGGAACTGTGGTGAGATTTACTTAAAGGACTATACTGTGGAGTTCAGCTATATCCTTGCCCTGGGGTCAGAGGTCCCTTTTTTGGGAGGGAGAGAGATGTATTAATTTGCATCTGAAGCATGCAACATACAGCTTTAACACAGCTGACTGAAGAATACGGAAGTTTGAAAGTTCTTAAAAGAATGCTATTTAAAATCATAGAATAGTTTAGGTTGGAAAGGATCTTAAAGATCACCCAGTTCCAATCCCCCTGCTATGGGCAGGGACACATTCTGGTCAAAGCCCTATCCAACCTGGCCTTGAGTGCTGCCAGGGATGAGGCAGCCACAACTTCTCTGGACAGTTCTCTGGGCACTTCTCTGTGCCAGTGCCTCACTACACTCACAGGAAAGAATTTCTTCCTAATAATTAATAGCTGATCTAAACCTACCCTCCTTCAGTTTAAAACCATTACTCCTACTCCTGTCACTACACTTTCTAATAAAAAGTACCTCTCCAGCCTTCTTGTAGGCCTCCTTTAGGCTCTGGAAGGTGCTCTAAGGTGTCCCCAGAGCTTTCACTTCTCCAGGCTGAACTACCCCCACTCTTTCAGCCTGTCCTCCCACGGAAGGTGTTCCACCCCCCTGAGCATCTTCGTGCCCCTTCTCTCGACCTGCTCAGTGAAACACGATGAAGTACAATAAAACACAAGCCATTATAAATAAAGAAGGTAACTGATTCATTGTGTGAAGGAGAAGGCAGTTATTTGTACAGACTTACTCTTTTTCTGAAATGTTCAATATAATTTTTACATTGGGTACAGTTTAAATTTCTGTTATTCTTTTGATCTTACCATGTGCTTTCTTGTACCGTACAATGCAGTAGAGTGTAAATGAAGGCAGAGCACCCCTTCTAAAAATATTTTTAGGGCATAAGGCCCTATGTTCCTCATCACTGTTCAACACTGAGTTCTCACTCTTCTGCTCACTTAGGCTTAGCTGTAAATATGAGTGGTTTCCATAATCCACCTCAGACAAGCTGGTGCCCAAATAAAATGACGTTAATAGTCTCTCTGTGCAGAGTGGAGGAGAAGAACGGCTGTGCTATGGAGCTGTTGCACACTGTGGTAGGCAGACATCTTGTGTTTTAATTCCTTCAACACAATAGACTGGTAAGTAAGACGTGCAACAGATGTTTTCAGCAGTCTGCATAAGCCTGACATGGACAGAGCAGCCTTCTTTGCTTCAAGAAGGTGCTGGCCTACCTAATCCTCCTGTAGTCTGGGTATTCTTGGACTCCCAAATGAAACCAAGTCCTGTACGGCAGTGTTTGCACTTCATACTTTCTGTAGTCATTAAGGATACTATGTCCTAGTCTGGTTGCTGTTAATTTTGTCTCCTTCTTTCACTCATCACTTCTTGCTAAAGTATAGCATAGAGTGATAAAGTTTCTTATCCTAATCTCTATTGTGTACTTTTGGTCCAGGAAGCTTCCTCTTTCTCTCTTCAAATTCAGAAGAGAGAGCACTGACAACCTGAGAAGATGACCATGCTCCTTCGAGGCTACTATCCTGCCCAGATTTGAAACTGCTTGGCTGAGAAACCCTACATCTCCCTAAGAAGAAAGTGTACCAGAAAAATCCAACAAAAAAGTTTTCTGCCAAGTACCATGTCTTACAGTGCCTTCTGAACCATATCTATAGCTATTGAGTAATGAGGTTTTAGTTAAGTGTCTTAGCATTGTGGAATATTGTGATAAAATGTGCTCTGATCTTTTGTGCATTCTCTTTCTATTTCAAGATGATTTGGAGACTTTATTATTCACAGAGGATCATCTCTAATGTGCAAGACTGGTAGGAAGTCCAGCAGAACTTCTGTTAGGAAACTTTCAGGTATGGTGGGTGGCCAGGAGTCTGCATTTGGTGTGAAGTTCAACTACAGCAGGGGAATGCTTCTGTGTCTCCATACTGATAAGCAATGCCAGCTCTCTCCGCCTCCCTTGTATGACAGATGCTCCAGTCCTGTAGTCATCTAAGTGGCTCTTTTCTGGAATTACTCCAGTGTGGCTGTGTCTGACTTGTACTGAGGAGCACAGAACTGGATCCAGATGTGGTCCCAGCAGTGCTGAGCAGAGAAGGATCACCTCACCTGAGACATGGTATATTAGGGTCATTCTTTGGGGACATCTAGTCTTTTGGCACAGGAAAACAGGAATCAGAGAAGAAATCTACTGAAGCCCTCTCTTTCATAAAATATTCTCCAGGCCTACTGTGTTTTAAAATAGAATTAAATGAGCTTATAGAGCTGATATGTAATATAAGCATGCAACAGTAACAACAGCCGAAGAATCATGATACTAGCAACAGACTTACAGACTTATCAAGAGACCAAGCTCATTGTATTTCCCAAACAATCGCTAACTATAATTTTATCAAAAAAATCCACAAACAAGCAAAAAACCTTCCAAAAAAACCCCAGGCCACTGGAGGAGGACTTACCCGTGTTCTTCTCTGTGAGGATAAACAGGTATCCTGTGTGTGACAGATGATGATGGTACGTGTGGACTTCTCATGCAGGGCAACTGTTGGGAATTTTCAGCCGGTGATCCAGCAGCTGTTGTCACGGTGTAGGTGAGTGACCACGTGTAGGATTGCATAGCCCCTGCAGGCAAACAAGCATTAAAGGAACATGGGCTGTCATCCATAGAGGCGTTAAGCTTTGAGGCAGTTATCGGAAAGCAACCAAACAGGCAATGATAACAGAAACAGCATCAAATACATTGAATTAAACAGCCATATCTGAGGAATAAACAAGAATACAAATAGATCAGCTGGAGCGTGCAAAGGTCCAGAGGTGAGAGATGTATCTGGAATGGCTCAGCCTGGGAACTTTCAGTGTGGTCTTGAAATCATTTTTTAGCAAGAATTGGGATAGGATTTAGAAATGGAGGAACACCAGTGCTAGGATTTCTGAGGCATGATGCAGCAAACCTGGAGGTCTCTCTCACATGGAGTGGGCTGCTGGCCTGTTTAGCTCTGAAGCTGATCAGGCTGGACTGAGGCAGGAAGTATGATCAGAACAATGAAGGATTAGAAAAAATGGGTATTGCGCAAATAAATTTCTTGACTCGGTTTGCAGTTTGTACTTGTTCCACCCAACTAGGTACCAGCTTTTGTAGTGGCAACACAGTGGTAGATCTCCAAGCTATAACAAATATATAGGGACAGAAATAGCCTAGACGTTTTCTTCCCACAGATAATGTTTCTTTCTTCTTTTGAGATGGCAGGGACTGGACTTAATTTATTTTTTCATGTAGAGCATTTGTGGGAAGAGCAAAGCAAAGAAGTGGGTTTTCCATTTTGCTTGGAAGGTGCTGAGTTTTTTAATCATCCTGATCCCTTCCAGGCAGGAACTCCAGATTCATGAGCCAGCTGCTGAGAAACCTTTGTCCTTTGCACACACCCCTTTCACTCAGGAGGCTGACAGATCCATTGTTCCAGTATAACATAGCTATTGCTGGAGGTCATGACCATACTGGCTGAGATTACCCTGCAAATGAGGACCAGAACACTGAATTTAACCCAATACGAGCACTAGTTTGGGGGTCTCTGGGCACTCTTGACTCTTTTTCAGTAGCTAAAAGGAATTGCAGGAGGTGACTCGTTTTTTTCAGTGCGGATTCTAGGATTTCCTGTAGTATGAAAGGGCCTAATTCAGTAGGGGAAGTGATTGTATTACCAGGTCTGTGTCCAGTCCATGGTTCGGGGAAACGAAAAGCCTGTCTCGTATGTGTATAATTTTCTTCAGGTGTGTGTGATTTTATTTGGGAAAATCTGACAAATTGTTCTTTTAAAATGGGAAATGCTGAATTCTGGGACTGAACAAAGGTATTCTAAACCTCACAAGCCAAGTCCTGCATCAGATACTCCAGCACGGTGTGATTTGGTGCTTTACAGCACAGACGTCCTTGGATGTGTTATTGGCAAAGATATTTGGGCTAGGTCTGTTTTCACATGCCTGCATTTTCTGTCATTGATTCTTGGATTTTTAGTCTTTCATCTACTCTCATTGCAGAGGACCACTGAGATTCCTGAGATCAAAGAGAAGCTAATACATCAGGGTTCATGAGGATGTCATGGTTCCTTGATTTGAAGAAAATCTTTAAGGAAAATTATCTTCACTAGAAAAGAGAGTTTATGTGGAAGGGGGCAAACCTACTTATATGGCCACCAAATAGCTTCATTTGAAAGCAGGAGAAAAACTGTTGAAAATGTAAGTATCAACAGCTAGTCTGTGAAATATTTGTATTTCAAAAGGTCAACTTGTTTTCCTTGTATTATTTTCCAAAAGAAAATTTGAAACTTTCTTTCAGAACAGGCCTAAATTCAAAAGGCAAAACCAAAGCAAAATGAAGAAAAGAACAACAAAGATGGCAAAAACTCCCAAATGCGTATTTTTTAGGTAATGTTACTGTTGGGTTTTGAGGTTATTTTCACTTTTTAAATTCACCATAAACCAAAAGTTTTACTTTGACATGATTTTATTTTTTCCAAGGAAAAAAAAACTGCCATTGATCCAGAAGTCTCCTAACCTTCCTAGCTCTGTAAAGAAGTGGTAATAACAGGGCCAGAAGATCCTTTGCATTTTACCAAATATGGTTGACTTGTCTGTTCCTAGCTATTGTGACAGTCTCCTCTTCTTTGTCTGAAAAATAGTAGGGATCTTATCTCAGTGTGAGGAAAATGAGTCAGTCCAGAACAGCAGCTTGTTTCATGTGCTCCCTTTGGGAAGTCAGACTCCTTGGATGAGAGGACTTGGCCACTCCTGGCATTCAAGTCTAACTGGCATTTCAATTTTAAAATAAATGTTTAGGGTGTTCAAATGTGGTTTTTTTAAAGATGTTCTTGGGAATCTACAGCTGCCTCACTCTCTGCCTCTGTGGAAGGGATCCCATTACTTTCAGTGACCTAGTCACAAAGGCAGGGAGGAAGGACAGAAGGTGACAACAGATTTGCAGACTGTGTGTATGTATATATCAGGTCAACCAGGATACTGCCAACGTGGTTGATGGAAAAAGAGGAATCGGGTAAGTTAGAGGCTTTTCATAGCCAGCTTTTTAATACCCGCCTATGCCCTAGTTCTGCATGATTACTTTCCTCAGTTGGCTGCAGAGTTGAACTCCAGGAGATGAAGTCTTTTTTAGATATGGCTCAACTCAACTGAAGTGCTTTCTGAAATAAGCAAAAACAATAGTGATTGAGCAACATTTTGTTCTGCTTTGTGTTCTGAACATTCAGGATTTGATTAAAATAGGGAAGTTCATTTATTATCACTCCTTCTTTTCCTTTTTAATGAAAAAATTGATTTTGAGGATACTAACCAAGAGGCCATCTAACCTGTAGGAGAGCCAAATGTAAATGGAACTGCTATCAGTCCAACAATGTTCCTGTTGTTATTGGTGCCATCATGTGCACTATTGCAGAAAGAAACAAAAGTTTCTTCATGATGCTGCATTTTATCTTTGCTTTAGGCTGGTGCAAATGACCACCCAGGTACAAGCAAGACACTCATAGCACTGTGCATTATCTCTGCTAGTAAAAGTGATACTGTTAAGCTCAAGCAGTCAGAAATCTGTAGTCAGACCATGAATCTGCCCTCACACAATGAAGAGATTACTTTAACTATCAGATTTAGAATAAAAACACAAACCCTTCCATTTTGAAGAGGAAAATTGCCTTTTGAAATTGGAACCTTTGACTTTTACACTCTGCAGTTATGAGAATTAAATTGATTGTTGAACAAGAGCTGATGTTCTTATATATTCATGTAAGTCCAAGAGCTGAAGCTTTAGGGAGAAAATAGAAATTTGTTTTACTTACACACACAAATATGAGAGGTGATAGCTCTGTGCAAGTACCTCCTGTGCCAGATTCCCAGAACTTTAATACCTAGCCTAGACTGGGAAGAACAGTGACCTTAAATGACCATTGCTGACCTCAAGACTTATATCACACAGACATTTCTTGAAACTAAAGTTTACTAGCATATTAGGAGCTACTTACAATTCAGAGTTCATTTTAGGTTGTCTAAAAGCCACTGCATTGGCAAATGAGTAATCACAGCTTTAAGAGGAGCTTTAAGAAAGAATAGCATAGTCAGCCATATAGCTATTACTTTTATTACAATATTGTTGCAGTTTGGACAATCATTAATCTGGCCTTTGTGATTTAGAAAGGATGAAGACTAATTATCCTTTTAAATGTCCTGTAACTTAACAAAAAGGTTTAAATACAATGTTAGCTGAGCCATGCCAGATGTTCTACTACAGAATAGATAGAATTTATCTATACATAGAATGGATAGGATTTATTTTTCTTTTGCTCAGTATCATGTAATTGCAACAGTTTAATTTGATGGTTTTATATTGACCACTGACTGAAGGCAAAAAGGTTAAAATGCAAGTTTAATAGTTAACTTTTATTGCTAATGCCACAAGCAAGAAAGAGTTAATGATGCCTTAAATTAGGGAACTGAGAGCTAGTGGTAACCAATGGAACTAGTTTTCACAATCTGCGAAACATTTGCAGTCTTTTACATTTACCTCGTAAAAGACACATAGGAAAATCAAGAGTGTACTTTAAATATACCTCTCCACAACAGAGGTTTGTCTTCCAAAATATTCTATATATTAATGCCACAAATCTGTAAGTGGAATAGTTTGATGTAATACATCTTCAGCACTCCTATTTTAAAGGATAGTGATTTCCTATAGCTGAAACACAGTTGTTAATGATTAGCAAACTAAAAAGCCAATCAGTTCATCTACACAATGAATATGGAAAACAGAGCTACCACTAATTGGCCAAATTAAGACCACAAAATAGCCACATACTTATATTTAATCTTGACTACTGACAGATTTGGCTGTTGCAAGGCAAAAATTATTTTGACATTCACAAAAGTGAGACTATACCAGACTGTAAGAATAAAATCCATTTCAGTGAAACAAAAGTTTTTAAAACAACCTAAAAATGAAAAGCTGGAAAAAAACAGAGAGCCAAAATAATCAGAAATAGATTTCTTGCCTAAGAACTTCTGTTATGGGAACAACTATGTCAAGTTCTACTGCCTGTACTGTGGGAGTAGGTCCTTCAACCATTGTTCCCAAATGGTCCTGTTTCTGGCTTGAAACTTCACACTAGCAGACTTGTGCCTTACCAAGACATAAAAAAATAGAGGGAGAGAATAAAATAGACTATAATAAAATAATAACATGAAAACGAAAAGACTCATAATCAAATTTAATTTGTAATATTTGTGTAAGTCCATTCCCTTGCATTACTGGTGAGACTCAGGAGGGTTGCATAAGATCCATGCAGTCCCCAGGTCTGCCCAGATCTGCACGTCAAGTAAGCTGAAGGTGGAAGCTCAGATAGCTGACAAATGCTATAATTATGGAATAAGCTTTTGGTTAATAGTTATGATAGTCACACAGAGTTACAGTCTCTGCAGCTGAAACACAAGTCCTTCAATTCTCCATTCCTGTCAATGCCACTGGAGAGTACAGTTCCCTACTATGCCTTTTACTCCTGAGTACGGTTCTGCATCATAGAGAGTTCTGGTTATAACGTCACAACAATCCTATTGGATCAAGTTGCCCACAAAATCAGTGTTTCAACAAGACTCAAACATATACACCACCTCCACCATTGCCTTATCTAGAGCAGTGTGCTCACCTCCAATATCTAGGAGTCATGTGCCTCTTGTCTAACTGATCTGGGGATAATAGCATCCTATTTCCCTCCTAGATATTGTATTTTCTCCAACAGTGATAAAACCTTAAGTTTTGATGAAGGGATGAATGTTCTTAAATCTCTTCCCACCACAACTATACATTGTGCTCCCCTGTGGCGCCTTTGAAACAGGAAGAATATTTGTCAGAAAGATTTAGCCATTGCCAAATTCCCCAGTGTGGTAAATCATCACCTTCTGACATTCTTTCAAGAAGGTTTTATAGCTTTTCTAGTATGCAACAAAAGTGATAGTTTCCACATTCTGATTATACACTCTTTTCACTGAGAAGCAAAGCCATAATTTCACTGTCTGAAACTCATTCACATTTCTGCTTTCTTCTCCACAAGTTAAGAAAACACTGTCTTGATCATACAGACAGAATGTCCTGCCCATATCCAAAAGGTAATTAGTAAGTTTCACATTAGTGTACAGATGATAGTTTCCCATTTATACAGACCAAACAGGAAGCCTGTTACTGGGTTTTTTTTGCTTACCGTTTTCTGTCAATCCTGCCCACAAGTAGAATACCTTTAAGCACAGATTTTTTAGCCTGTGGGTTAAACAGTCTCTGAACCAGTCTCTGCACCAGAATACAGCCACTTCATAAGCTGCCATACAAAGTATGCAACTGAAAACAGACTTCAGACATGCAGTTCCTACTGCATGAAAGGTGAAGTTATCAATGGTGTGTAAAACATTCCCAAGGGAAACTTGCACATCTATTTAGACATATTTAAGCTTCAAATACATGAAAAGATATCCAATTCCCATTTTACCCACTAGGAATTCCTGAACCACAGGTGGTTTAAGATTTTGAAAACCTCACTGAAGTTAAAATATCTGGCATGTTTCCTTGAAGTATGTGAAATGTCCAAACATCAGATATTTTTGCTGTTACACTGCACATCATGTTTGGATACAGTGAAGTCATAACTGATACTTTAAACAGATTTCTGTTTGAGAAGGCTTTTCATCTCTTGAAAGCAAGCACATCATGTTCTCAGGCTCAATTTCAGGTAACCAAGTGCAAAAACCATGTTCAAGCAGATCCAGCTGCCATAAACCTACCTACCTGTTGTAGCTGCTATGCCACTGTACTCTGGGGACTGATTGCTGACGAGGGAGGGGGCAGAGGGCACTTCCACTGCAGTGGCTGATTTAGCTGGGGAGAATGGCACTGGGGAGGGAGTTGGAGGAGCAGGTTCACTCAGAATAATTTCATCTCTTATTTCTGCTGCAGAATGAGAGAAAAATCATGAAACACAGTTAAAGGTAGAGTCAAGGAACACTGAGAAACTACAAGAAAAATTAACACAAGCAGTTAAGTTCTGTAGGTTGTATTTCAAGAAGTTCATCACAGGAATCACAAATCTATGAAAGAAATTCTTCTATAACATTCAGCATTACAACCTTACCATGTACCTTTATAAGACCTCTTACAGGAAAGTGCTACTTTTCCTATTGTATAGATAGGAAACTTGTTCATAGACAGCTTAAGACTTATATTCCCAACATACTATTAGATACCTAAAATTAAGAATCCATCTGAGCCAAGCACTCCTACTCCTTTGAGAGACATTGGAAAGAAACATAAATCTTCAGGGGATTCCACTGGCTTTTGGTCATGACCTTCTTTCCTCACTGGCTAAAGATGATGGCCCTCTGGATAGTTCTAGCTGCTAAAGGTATGTGGAAAGTATACAAGGATAAGCAACTTGTTTGTCAAAAAGCAAGAGGCTACGGCAGGGCAATGAATTAAATCCAGGTCTTTCAACACATAAGAGATATTACCTTAATCACCAAAATGTCATTCTTCTCATAAATCTGCAGGATGATGAATTAAGCCACAGCTAAAATGAAGAATGGAACTTTCCAAAGGTGACAGATGGGTTTAACTTGCCAAAAGTAATGGGAGATGCAAGGAAGGAAGACCACTGAGGACAGTGTAGAACGGAGCAGGTCTCAGAATCTGCTTCTGTATAGGCACTCAAAACATAAGTCTACTGGAAACAGCTTTGAATTTTGACTTTGCTCACTTCTTCTATCTCTCCCTCTTGTTTAGACTAGTACAAATTCACTGGTATCAGTGAATTTATTTAGTGTTAAACCAGGGCAAAAGAGTGAGAAAAAAAAATCAAGAATCAAGACTGGGTCCACTGAAAAACAATGGTGCCTTAGACAGATTAACTAAGGTAAAAGGTTCAGTACAAAAATCTCTTACTGAAACACCAAGTATGTGTTTAGGAATGGGGTTCTGTCCTGGGTTCAGCAGTCACAGTCATTTTTCTTCTTCTTAGTAGCTGGTGCAGTGCTGTGGTTTTGACTTTCTGCCTGGGAGCAGCGCTGATAACACCAACGTTTTTAGTTGCTGCTCAGTAATGTTTACCCTGATCAAGGACTTTCTGAGTCTCATGCTCTGCCAGGGAGGAGAGGAAGCTGGGAAGAGGCAGAGACAGGACACTGACCCAAACTAGCCAAAGAGGTATTCCATGCCACAGCATGTTATGCACACTATATAAACTGAGGAAGTTACCTGGAAGGTCCAGATTACTTCTTGGATCAGGCTGGGTATCAGTCAGTGGGTGGTGGTGAGCAGCTGTATTCTCTTCCCTTGTTATTTCCCTTATCATTATCATTATTGGTGGTAGTAGTAGTGGTTTGTGTCATATCTTAGTTACTGGGCTGCTCTTATCTCAACCCATGGGAGGTACATTCTTTTGATTCTCTTCCCCATCCCTCTGGGAGCTAGGGAGGGGGGGGGGGGAGGAGGAAGAAGCTGGGAAGTAAGAGGGTGTCTGCTTAATTCTGAGCTACAGGATAGGCTTAAACCATGACAGGTTTCAAACATTCAGTTACATCACAAAGCAAGCAGACCTCTTTCAGAATGTATTAACCAGGCATACCGCCCTCACAAACTGCTTACTCCAAATCACAGTGGAACTGCAAAACTGTTGCTCCTAGATAAGCCTCATTGGGTTAAATGAGGTTAAAGAAATGTCCTAACAGAAAACAGTAAATCCAGTGGAATTCAGCAAAAGATGAATAGAAGAACAAACTCACCTGTGCTTCCTTCTCCTTTCATTGCCCTCATTAGCTCATTAGCTCTCTCCTGACAATGTAGTGACTCTAGCAGGTACAATACGTAGTCATCGAACATCAAGTGAATAAGGTGAAAAGACCCTGGTAATAAAGTGAACAAACAAAAAAGCCATTGACTGTCTGAATACACTCATTAAACCAATGATTACAGTATTCAACACAAACAGTAGAGTAGGACTGCCTCCATATACTACTGCTACTGAAGTATCTCTCTCTCTCTTACTCAAGGTAAAAGAGGATAAAAGTAAACCTAGAGTCCAGCAAACTCTCTTCACTCCTGGATTTCTACAGGCTTATATGACCAGCTATTGCTGTTCAGGGTGCAAGGAGGCTGTCTAGCTGAGAAGTGGGACTTGGTGGAGTTTTCTTCTCCTAGATCAGCACTAAAAAATTTAGACAATTACACTACAGTGGAATTGTTTCTTTTTATGTAAAGGTCCAGATATAAGATTCTGACAAAAGCAGAATCCTAAATTGCATGCCTTAGCAACACATCCTGGCATGAACTTTCTGAACTATCTGTGTCATTGGACAAAGAAATCAGAAACCAATCAATAAGAACCTAGAAACATCCTTCCAGATTTCCTGATAGCACGTCCCCAGTGCATTACCCGGACTAAGACATCCGTTAACTGCCAAACATAGAGGCGTTAGCAGCAATTCTGGATGTTTTAAAGGGAAAGATTTCTGACAAAGACTTCTCCTACTACACCATCTTTTCCTAATCCTCTGTTTGAATCATATCACCAGCATAAAAATTTGGCCTGTTTATGTGCTTACTTCTGAAGATGCTCTCCATACTATTCCTTAACTGCCACGACAGGAATGCGAAAAACTTAAGGAGAAAAGGACTTAAAGGTAAAGTAAGGAGAAAAGAAAATGTGGGGGATGGAGTAAAAAAAAACTTTGAAAATTAATAGTAAAAGGATAGTTATCTGCTACAAATCCTCAAGTAAGATTTAAATACAGATGGAGAACTTACTAATCGTGTTAGAAGAAGGACTGGGTGATGCTGTAGATTAGAGTAAGGGAAATGAAGTCTAATAGTTCACTGTAAGAATTTCTGCCCTTAAAGATTTACATCATCCTCTGATATATATACTTCCATTGTAGAAACAGAAGTATTCATACTATTGTACAAGGCACTTGTAAAACCTCACTTAGAGTATTGCATGTAACTTCAGTCACCAATGTTCAACAGAAATTAGTGCAATTTTAAACTAGTATGGAGAAGATTACCAGGAGGATGTGGGGAATAGATAATAGATTTTAAATGACTAAAAATGCATGGCTGGCTTCATTTTGCAGAAAGGAAGTGAGTTGCTTCCTATAATTTATAAAGAAAGATACATGTCAGGGATGGTGAAGAAATATTTGCCCTAAAGCACACATAGCCACAAAAATAGATATGTAAGAAGAGACCATAGATGCATTTAAGGGGAAAACTAGAGGAACAAGGCATCAGAGCCAAGACATTGTGTAATGTCCTCCTGAAAGGAATAAGATTCATCTGCAGAGGAAGACTGACTAGTATCGAGATGGAATTTGGTCAGTTTATGCAATAGACTCCATGACACAGAGTACCAGTAATAGCTCCAGACAGGATTTGATCATACAATTTATTCTTTTTTTTAAAGCTCCTATGTTTATTGAGACTTCCATGGAATATCTAAAACATGTTCAGGTAAGTTACTTAATAATTCTGGCAAGAGCAAATGCAGTCAGGTTAAAATAATAGGCAGTCCAGCAGTTAGCTTAAATCAGAGAAGGATCATCAGCTGAGAGGGAAACAGAGATTAACTACAGCCAGACCCCCAAAAAATCCAGACGTATTCCTTTTAAAACTCCATTACTACCGTTTGACAAAAAATACTTCCGTGGGAAAAAGGTACAAGAAGTTTCAAATTCAATCAAATTTCATGATGATCAGTTCCTTCACAGGAAAGTTAGGTTTATCTTGAGAAACTAAGTTTTTATCACAAGGAAGTATAACTATCCCTACTCCAACTTCTGTACTCGAACATACTGTTGAAGGGCAGAAGAAGTGATTTGAAAGAGCCTATATCCTTATGCAATTCCAGCTGGCAGTTTGGCTTCCAAAGCGACTGTGAGCACATTCTTTTTCTTTGTGACCCGGATGGTCTTTGTGTTTCATTCTGTCAATCCATGCCTGCATGGCTTCTATCGTTACTGATAGGGGCTGAGCAGACACACTGGGAAGTTAACACGTGCCTTTGTGCTCTTGGGCAAGGCAGCACAAAGGACATACATAATTGCAACACCTTTGCTATGGGGAAGAAATCTTTAGCTGTTGGTGAACCTGAAGCATTCAGTTTTTCATTTGTTTCACATCTATGCAAATCAAAATAGTAAAAGTTTCCTCCAACTTTCAAGGGTAAATCGTGGAGATCTTCACTCAGCTACTGCACAGAATTTGGTTTTAGGGATCTTTTGGACTCAATGTTTTGTTAAATAAAATCCAATTCAATTTAGCAGTATAATAGACATAGATAATACAATAGACCTGACTGATCACCTTGTTACTGCCTTAGGATTTCCTCAGTGGAAACTTCTATTATCAAGAATCTCCATAAATTGCTCACTCTTCTTCTGACTGGAGTTTTTCAGTGGGAAGTTTCTATTGACTTTAGTGCAGTTATTACTCATATGTATTTGCAAGGTAAGAAAAACAGGCCAAAATGCTAGCAAACTTAAATTGGTGGTCTAAAACTCAGGGTATTTGTGTTTCTGATCAAACTCTTTTCTCAGCTTTAATTAAAAAAAAAATAAATTAAGGAAAGTTGTTTGTAGTTTCATAAGAATATTTGTGAGTGCAAAGCTTGAACACTGTGATGCTAACAAGCAAATGACAAGAAACCAAGATTGTCTTGTTTAAAAAATGTGGTTTTTTGCTTTTGGGCGTTCTAATACTTTATTTTGAAGACGCGGGGTTGGCAATACTGAAAGCAGCATTTAAAACCACTCCAGTGCCCCTGTCACTCTTTTGAATTTCTCTCTTCCTCTCCTATTATTTCTCCCTCTGCGGATTTTTAAACACTGCATGGAGTTTTTGAGCCCAGAATTTGTATGAAAGGCACTACACAAACAAGTTGTTGGTACTGACTGAATACAATATTTTTACATTTTTAAGTGAGTGGAATGAAATGTAAGCTATAGAGTGAAACCAATATCAGGGGAAGCATTTCAGCTACACAGTGAATACCTATTCAGCACGATGCATAAGAGTTTACTCTGTGTTTGCAAGCTACTGTTTTTCACATGAAGCTGGTCCTTTCAAATATATCTTTGTACTGAAGTACTGAAATGGATCCAGCTGTGATAGGCAAACCATACACTTCTTAAGGAAAAGGTAAGAAGTCGTTCAAGATACTGTAGGTACAGTAATATATAGCATTTGACTCTAATTTTCGTGAGTTAAGAGAAATCATGGCAATAATTATCCAGATAATGTACAGTAAGTATCAGCAGCTATTAACAGACACAGCAATTACACATAAATAGCAAAACAACAGTGAGGTTTCCAGATCTGGAGAAAATCATAGGGCTTCTATTACTAATTAGTTACTTTATACACTGGATGCATTACCCAAACACTGCCACCAACTGTGCCTTTGATATGCAGACAGGAAGGAGGGAGGGAGGCAGGAAGGCAGAGAGAAAAAGGGAAGGCAAACAGGAGAAAGAGGAACTTCTTTTTCTGCCAGAGATTGTTTCAACCTGCCTATGCCACCATGCTTAAAAGCTTTGCAGGGTCAAATCCCTATGCCAGTCACCCTGTGCCAGGTATTCCATCTTCCTCCAATCAGATTTCTATGTCATGTATTTCAAAGGTTAAAACATACTGTCCTGTATATAATAAAGAATCCATCATTTAACACATTATTTTACTTAAAAAACCCCACCAACCCAAAACTACACTGTGAGCACCTGTGTCTTTATATTGCTTGAAAGGGAAAAAAAAAATCATTAAAACTGAGTCCACTGAAACAGTCTCCAATGCAGTAAAAATGCAAAACTGTTTATCTAAGTTAACAACAAAGATATATAAATGTAAATATTCAGAATAGTAAAACAGTCTTTCTCTCCATAGAGTTCACTTAAATGCTCACTTCTAGCTGAAAAGCTAGAAGGAACTGTGTTATATTAAGCACAGAAGAATTTCTGCCATCCAGCTCTGACCTGTTAATGTTCAGGGGTTATCCTTTTAGAACTTGCACAACCCTAATTCCTGAACAATATGCCAAATGTCCTTGCAGTGAACGAGTTGCATCATTAATACAAATTATAAATGTGTGTCTGTGGCTAAATAACTTTTGGGGGAAAGAAAGTAGGGATAGCCCAGGCTTTTGCCTGATAGGATGAGGATATAGTTTGGGATCACTCTCCCCTTTGAAAACCTGAAGGCTCAGATCTGCTCCCTACCTCCCCTGGCGTCACACCTGATCAGGCAAAACTGCACCCTGTATAAGTAAGGGCTGTCACATCACCTCCAAGGGAAAAGCCCACCTAGCACGCTGCAGACCTCTGCAGCTCAACAAATGGTTATGTGGTTTGTACAAAGGGAAATATTTTCAACAGAAAAGATGAGAAAACCCTCCCAAAGGACAAATCCTTTAGCCTTGTGGTTAGAGATCTTGTGCTGACAGTGATCAACACTCCTTCAAGACTGCTGAGGCTGGCAGCTCTCATCTATGCGCCAAAATGTGGCAGACGTACAAGAATTCCCTTTGATTTTATTTTTAAAAATAAAGATTTCTGAAT
>JBCJKH010041804.1:13345-26751 GCA_039877255.1 Loriculus beryllinus | reverse complement strand
TTCACATTAGTGTCAAGTCAGGCAGTTAAACCCCTAAAAACTAAATGAGGAAGTCTAATTGCCTGTTCAGAATCAAATAACATTCACTTTATTACCAAATTTCACCATTAACAGCCTGGAAAACCACTTGTGGCTGATGAGAGAAGGGACATACGGACTGTTGAATGTAAGGAGGGGACCAGCTGGCTGGGGATTGGGCACAAGTAGCAGTACTTGGGATAGCAGCACTGTAGAAGTGCAGGGCTCTGGAGAGCAGTTGTTTCAGATAAATATACACATATTGTCATTGTGCTGGAGACCCTAAAACAGAAATTAGCTGCAAGTTGAATACAAGCAGCAACTTTATGGTGTTGTAAAGTGATTTCCTCAGAGATTTGGAATGGAAAGAAAGCAATGAATCTTGGTGTGAAAAGGGTGAAGATCATGTGTGAGACTAAGCTGCAGAGATTAGATGTGATGTGATCAGGAGCTTTCATGATCTAAAGATATGGGTCTGATCTTCTTCTGTCTGCATACAAAGCAGAACTTTTCACCACTGTATCTCTTGCCTTTGTGCTTTTTTGTGACTCAGAGTTAATTAAAAACTTTGCTTTTAGGTGGCTCAGAAAAAAATGGTAGAGTTGGAGTTCTTGATAGAAAGAGATTTCCTGCGAAGAAAACATTGGCTGTCCTCAGAAACACATTTCAGCAGTATGTTTTGTTGGGCCATTTTTTTTAAGTATTCCTCATGATACCCCGTGAGGTTTTAGCTCCTCACTAGAGCTGCCAGTTCTTGAAATAACTTCTGGTGAGATGACAGTATTACACACTAACATGTAGGCATTGCTGACCTGCTGTTATGGCCATCTTTGGTGGTAGTGCTGTAGTTCAAATGATAGGTACCTGTTGCTGGAAATTGGTTACCTAGGTTGGGTGTCACTGTGAGTAGTCATGTTCAGACTGGATGTGACCAACCAGCATGAACATGTAGGTTGAAGACCTTAAAACCAAAGCCCAGTGGATCCAAACTGTTCCATGATTTATGCTGGGTTCAATAGAAAGTATTTCTTTCACGAATTTCAATATGGTGGTATGGTGTTTGCTTTTTCTAAACAGGCTTCCCATGACATCTCCATATATTTTTGCTGCTGATAGAAAGACTTCCTCATCAGTCTTTACACACCAAAGGGTCCAAAGGTCTGGTCTGGTATTTGGCCAGAGGCACTGGTGATAGATGTTGTAGACACATTGTAGCAAGGATCTTGTCCATTTTCTGGCCACATGGGACATGTTCTTCATGCTGGAGTGGCATCCTGCTGTTATCAATCAGTCTTACATTGCAGGGCCACTAACTTAACCAAAGAAACTCTTCTGTTAAAGAAACCCCATAGCTGATTGCTGTTCTCCAGTTTTCCTGCTTTTTTCTGTCTGGTAGCAAAAATTTAAGCAGCTTTTTTGTAATTGCACATTTTCCCCCCTCACTTCCACAATATGCTTTTTAAAATCAAGATTTACTCTTACTTAGGCTGCTTCTGAAAAGAAAAAGCAGAGTTGGTTTAATGAAATGGAAGAGCAAAGCTATATTCCTCCAGAGATAATTACTTTGAAGATAATTACAGCTGAAAAAAAAAGAGGCTGTCAAAACCCTTTCACTGATTTTTCATGGGATTTTTAAAAAAAGCATCTCTTCTCAGCAGATACAAGTTCTGGCTTTGCTTGCACCAGACTCCAAACTCAAAACAGAAGTTGAACTATGCTCATCTTGTCCTCTCCCGCTGGAGCTCTGCACCAGGCACCTCAGATGACAATACAGGAAATCCTGCAATAGGCAGGAGTGGGATAATCTTGCCAAAGGAGAGAATTTTTTACTAACTTTTAAATATTTAGAGTTTGTATCAGAAAGTAGCTTCACAGCATATGTCAAACTATGCTGATGGAACAAACCACTAATTTCTATCCTTGAGAACTGGGCTCCTGATCTTTACCTCCAGGTAAAGGCACTCAGCTAAAAACACCAGCCAGCTTGAAATCAGATTCTCTCTGTAGGTCTTTCAGGATGTGGGTGTATAGTCTGTGATCCTCTTAACCTTCACTAATCTTCTTTGCAAGAGCATATTCTGAGGTGGTTTTCCTTTAATGCTGTTGAATTCCATTGCTTATATACTGTTGGTCTCACTGCCAAATGAAGTACCTCAGTCAAGCAAGTGCTATTTCTAATCAGAGCTGGCATCCCAGGGTAATTCAGTGATTTCCTTCTGGGCAATGTGAAGCCATTAGCAGGTTCATGCCATTTTACCCTTATTTAATTACATCCCAAGGAGAGGACTGAGATGGCAGGATAGCTGAAGGCTGAGGTGACCCAGTAAGGACTCCAGGCATGAAGGCTTCTTTTTAATATTTCATGTAAAATCCTTGCAGCAGCCTACAGCAAAAGGGGCTTCAGTTTCACTCAGTACACACACACAGTGGCTTCTATTCATTGCCATGGAAATACTCATTTCTGAGGCTATCATACAGAATCATCAAATGTGTATTAGCTTTTTGAGGTCCAGCAACTCTTTGCAGACTAGGTGATTGAGCCAGATAGAGATATGATGCTGAGACCTCCCTTAATTCCTTTGTGCAGGTTCAATGGCAGTGTTGCTGCAAACAAAACAGTGTTTGTGTCTTGGGTGGCTAATGAAACCCACAGTCATAACAAAGTAAAGTCCGCTGTTCTGTGAAGGCATGTTTTGTCTCAGATCTCCATGTGTGTGAGTGGTGGGAGTGCTCTGTTAGCATAGTGCTGCCAAGTGTATGCCTAGTGTGACAATGCTGCAGGGCTGTGGTGCCAGGAGCTGGCCTCTCTGTGCATGAAGCACTCCATGGTAATCGCCACAAGCAAGCATCAGGGAGACCTTGTTTCTTCTTCCCTTTGCACCCTTGCTCAGGGCCTATGACTGGTTTTCCTTTTCCTTGGAGAGGAAAGCGTTCTCTGGAGGACTATTGTGGGGAACAGGCTGAGAGAGTTGAGCTTGCTCAGCCTGGAGAAGTCTCAGAGGAGGCCTTAGAGTAGCTTCCAGTGCCTAAATGGCGCTACAGGAAATGTGGAGAGGGGCTTCTTGTGGGGACATATCAGTCCCCATGTCCATGGACGTGGGGGAAGAAAGGGGATTGCTTTACACTGGAAGAGGGTAGATTTAAATTAGATATTAAGAAGTTCTTTACTGTGAGAGTGGTGAGACACTTGTACATGTTGCCCAAAGAAGCTGTGGCTGACCCATCCCTGGCAGTGTTCAAGGGTGGGTTGGACGGAACTTGGAGCAGCCTGGTCTAGTGCAAGATGTCCCTGTACACTGCAGAGGGGTGGAACTAGATGAGGCTGATCTGGTGAATGTGGAAGCTGAACAGTGGAAATGTAGCTTTGCTACTAGTGTTTATTTAGATCCTGTGATAATCTCTTCTTACACAGACATAGTGCAGCATTTTTTAATTTTTATATGTATGATTCACTTTTTGCACTTTAAAAAAGGGCTGTTGTAATAATGGATACTTAATAGAAGCGGCATGACTGAGAGGGGGAGAAAGGTGAGTAGTTGGAAAGCAAGTTGAGTATTAAATATCAGGGTTCACATCAAGGTCTGTGCCTTTCATTTCAGCTACAAGTTCTGCTTACGAATCAATGTTCTCAAGAAATTTGAGAGTCTGCAAAGCCAGAAGTCATTTTCTCTAGCAAGGAGCTTTAGTAAAGAAATTAGAATGCATTCATAGCTAGAGAGAGACTTCATCAGTGAGTTTACATCTGGCATTGCAGAACTGAGATCAAGACATTGGATAAGTCAGGCCTGCAGTGTCTTGAGCTTCTAGGGCTTTGCACAGATCTGTCAGTGTGTCAGTGAAATATACCATCTTGACGTGAATTCTCAGTGAACATGCCCATTTGGTTTGTACAGCTGGCCAGCTCAAACTGAAGCTCCTTGCCATGTCATAACAGCATTTTTATTTGATCACTTAATCCTTGCTTTTCTTAAACTCTGGCATACTGAAAACATACCCAGAGACTTGTTCTATGAGTAAAGGTAACAGAATATTCCTGTTTTCTCTGATATTTAATGGCTTTTTAGCTTTAGTCTTTTTATTAGAAATGCCTGTGAACAAATTTGAGCAGTTAACCTACAATAAAATATCTTTGACTTTTCTCACCTATTTAAAAAAATAAGTTCTGAAACTTTCTTTTGAAGAGATACGTGCTAGGGTTTGTTTTTTAAAGGGATGTAAACCAATTTCATAGTTACCTTTTCATGTTATTCAAAATATAATTATTTCAAAGTGAAGAAGCAAAACATTTCAAGAACACGTAGTTGTGTAATCAGGAACTTTGCAACCCATGGTGTCTTACACTGAACACTCAGACTAGAAACTCAGAAAGCAAATGACAGCTTTTAAACACAGACCTTTCCTTGCTTAGGAATTGAAATTTGGTGTATCGTAGAAAAGGTCATTCGTTTCTTTAGACTAAGTGTTCCTTGTTAATGAACACAGCAGTTTTCAAAGAAAGATTACATCTTGTTATTTCTGGCATATAAAAATGTAGCCCTGGAGAACAGATTAAATTTATTTACAGCTGTTGCCAGCTTTGTAGGCTGTGGGCTCTCACTGAATTCAGTAGCAAAATCCTCATGTATTTCACTGTGTGAATAGATGTTAATTGTACATAACCTTTTATATTTGTGGTCAAAGATAATAAAGGTGATACTGTTTTATGTCATTTTTGCAGAGTCCTTTTTTTTGCTGCCATTGCTATAGCATGTACTATGAAGGAGTCTGCAATGGTGTCTTGTGGAAAGTGTGATTTTAGGATTCTTTTTCAGTGTTCTGTAGGCTAAGACTTTGGCGGGAGCAGTTTTGATTACGTCTAAATAGCCATCAGTGACTGGCAGCCAACTGGCTTCACTTTTCACGTGGCTGCACAAACCTCTGGATGTGTGTTCATTAGAAACACATGAATTAAATAGAAAGTAACAAAACAATATGCAGAAATTACAAGTGCTTGATATTTCTCCAGTTAGAGTACAGATAATGAGAGAAAATTAGCAAATAGAACTGTAATTACAGGTAAAAAAAAATGAACAACCCAGAGATAGTTTGGACTGTTTTTATTTCTATTGTAAATAGAAGCTTAGGTGACTGAGTGCTTTAAAGTGTAATTAACATTTTCTCCTGATAAGCTTCATACTGTTTTTCCCCTCTTATTTTCTTTTGCCTTTTATTTTCTCATCTTGTTTTTCCTCTAGCATCCCAGCAGAGAAAAGTAACTAGTAGCTGCTAAATTAACACTCACAGATGGGCAATTTAGCAGAGCTTCATCCTCTCCTGTCTAATTAATGATTCCTAAACTTCCACAGGTCCTTCCAGTGTTTTTTTGATAAAGAGTATCGGAAGTTTGAACTTTACAAGGGGAGAGTGAAGTGAAACTACAACTATTTAGGGTGGGATTAAGAAGGAAGGAGGATTAATAACATATGTGCTTTGGAGTGCCCTTCTGATAAGAGAGTCAATCCTACGTTAGCTTCTGTGGAAAGTTTCCTTTGCTAGACTGATTCAAATCTCACTAGGGCTAATCAAAGTACTTCTTTTGATTTCAGTGTTGCCTATGGGTCTGATTCAGGGACCAAGTTCTGTCTTGAAATTGCGTGAAATGGAAGGAATGGTGGCACTTCAACATCACTGTCAGCCACAAAGAGCTGGTGAATGTGCAGATCAGAAGCTGTCACCTTCAGGACCATGTATCTGCATTATAAAAGAGAACAAAAGGTGAGTCTGGCTGATGACTATAAAGAAAGAGTACCTGTAGTACCTACAGTACCTGTAGACAGGGATGTGAACCACATAGGAATGGAAAACTACACAGAATCTCAGGTTTGTTTTGGTTTATCTATTTTATTTTATATTTAGTCATTGCTGGTAAGACACAAAAATGGAACTGGAAAGAGAAAGCATTTGGCATTCTTGGAAAGTTTTGTTGGAATATCTGCTCTCTGGCTACCTTATTCCCTGGGATGTGGGCTTGAAAGGCTGAATGGCTATTAGGGATGTTCCTTTCGCTGAGTGTCTGAATTCGACCACAAGCCTTTGATAAATAATGCTTGTACAACCTTCTTCCAATGAAATCAAATGCAAACAAAGCACTGAACACTGTTTAGCTGCTAAATTTCCCGAAGGCGATCTCAGTGTTGAGCTTCTCCTTTCCTCCAGAGCCAGCACTGCTCAAACTGCCTGGGCAAGCTGCTTGGCTGGGGCAGGTGAGCCTGCATGTGCCAGACAGGCAGAGACAGAGTCCTCACCCACAGGGGTGGTGTCCCACAGTACCCAAGCAAGTTGAGCAGACCCGGTCCGGTGATGGCGACCAGGACCTATCACAGTCCAGATGTGATGAGGCAGGGTAAGGTCAAGCTGAGATGTTCAGTCAGCAAGCCAGGGCTGAGACTGGTAAAGTACGTCACTTAAATGCAGCTGCCAAGCACAGCCAGAGAGACCTCTGATATGAAAGCTTTTTACAGCCTTCACCCACAGCTCTTCATGCAGCAGTTAGACCCAAAGTTATCCAGCTGCACCACATCCAAGCTGGTTCAGAGCACAAGCAGCCAAACCCCAGGGAATGGGAAGAGGTTGGAGAGCCTCTGCAGCTTACTCAGGTCCCTGACCATTTGACATAATTTTCTGATGCTGATCAAAATCAGATTAGATAATGCCACGTCAGGATCTCTGAACAGACTGGAAAGAAGTCTAGGAACTGGGAATAGCTCCTGAATCTGCTGCTGTTTCCAGCAGAATTAAGATTAAGATGGGAGGAAGGACTGGAGAAAATGGTTGATTGAGAAAGGAGACTCAAAAAGGAAAGAGAATGGAACAAAAGAGAGTAAACTAATCTGAGGGGGATGTATCATAGCAGAGGTGAAGCATCTTCTCTCTTGACTTCCCACCCTGGCAAGTGTTTGTGTAATTATAAGGGAGTGTTCAAAACCACACATAGGACTCATGCAGAACTCCCACTCATTTTCATTTGTGAAAATTTTGAAGCCACTGTGTTTTTAAAAGGGTCTGCTGCCATTGAATCAGAAATAAAACTTACTAGTTTATCCAAACTAGTAAGCAAAAGAGTCTTCCCCATTAATTTCAATGTATGTTCTACTGAGCTCTAATAGAATATCAGTCTGCCGTGGCAAATTACTAAAATGAAGCTGTCAGTCACTATTCATAGCATGAGACTGTATTTCATGAGCTAGGAGATACATCACACAGAGTCTGAAAACACAGTCAGCTGAATCAGCTTCTACCACATAATTATGGTAAGCCTGTTGATCAATATTATGTGTATTTTTAATACCTTTATATTAAGGCTTCTGATCCCTCTGTATTAATACTGATAATAGTTTTGCTCCTATCTGCAATCAAGTACCTTAAGTCTGAGGTCTCTTCCTTCTTGCCTCTTGCTCCCACAGTTAATTACTTCTTCTGCTCTTCAAAGCAAATAGGGGGTTCTATTACTTTATTTTTTTACTTCATCTGAGAGAAAAGAAAGAAAATATCAACACCAGGAGATGCGCTGGTGGAGTGCAGACCCATGTCGACTCTATGAAGGCAGCCCCTAGTAATAAGCTTTTATAAATCCTTTTAAATGTCAAAGTTTAATGAGCAGCATCTCACCAATAAGAGCTCATTATTCACCTGTCATGAAAATGCATTTAGTAGTATAATCCTCTGTGTTCAGCCTTCTCCAGAGCTTGGCTTCAGCTCTGCTCTTTCCCCTTGCTTGCTTTTCACCCTGTGTTGTGCTATTGCCTGTCAGTTTCAACAGCAGCACAGTTGGCCCAGCTCCAGCACTGTGGCAGAGCAAAGCTATTACTGAGGAAGTGGTTCTTGTTTCTTGGAGGCAGCTCTGAATCTACCTGCCTGCCATGCAACTTGCAGTGGGGATGAGATTTTATAGGCTATAAATGATTGTCATCAGAGCTCAATTTGAAGACTAATTATTTGAGTTCCTAAGACAATGTTGATTTCTGTTGTGTGCCAGTCAAGCTTTAAGATGGCTATAGACAAGGAGTTTGGGAGTCATTTGAGTATAGCCAAGGATTGCAATAGGCAAGGACTTCAGGAGTCGTTTGCGTACTGTCCATTGTCTATCCAAATATTTAGGTAACAAATTAATAGATAAGGAGTAAGGCACTTCTTTCCTCTTTCAGATTCTGATTTATTGAGTCACTAAGCTAACTAATTGTAGCAAACTGCAGATCTCATCTCCAGCTCGTAACTTTGCCTGTCATTACTGCAGTGCAGTACATACACCTCAATATGAATTGTACTTTACACAAGATTTTAGCTGAAACTCAGATTTAACCCTCAATATATTTTATGAAAACTGTTAGTTACCCTCGGGGCTTGTTGCTACAAAATGCAGTGCAGCCTCCTGCATCGATT
Organism: Loriculus beryllinus; assembly: GCA_039877255.1. NCBI lineage: Eukaryota > Metazoa > Chordata > Aves > Psittaciformes > Psittacidae > Loriculus > Loriculus beryllinus. The sequence goes on along the minus strand of JBCJKH010041804.1, from coordinate 18,315 downwards.
AAAACCCACCAGTTTCATATGGGCACAAAGGCTATGTGGAGGATTAGAGCCATGTTTGGCATAACAAACTAGATGTCAAAGTCTGCAAAACCTACTGCTTTTGATCAAAAAAAGTCATCTTATAATTACCTTCTCATATTAGCTACAGAACTTTCATGAACTGCACAATACATCCACAGCACTCATGGAAATGCCTGTCTAACTTTCCTAATGAATGCAAATCCTAATAATCCAATATATGTCAGAATACAGCCACAGACTCATAATCCTCTCTGTCTGCCGTTTAATTCTTTCCATTCAGATCCCAATTTATAGTAAATCTTCTATTTGGAAGCTGCTGTGGCTCATGCCATTTATATCAAGGCCAAACTAATAACATGACTGCTGTCTTCTAAGGAATTGGTTTTGCTGGTTTTGAAATGGAAAATTGATACATATTTACTTCCCCTGTTGTGTTACCGCTTTTTCCAGTGAAAAGGAGTGGAGTCATGGCCATGCAGTCCTAAAGAGAGGATAGGCATGAGCAAATAGGTATACTTAGTAATTTCAGAACAGATGTATGACAAGAAGCCTGCTTTTACTGGTTGGCTTTGTCCTGGTTTGAATAGCTAACACACTGGGTACAAACAGTAAGCATTTAGAAAATGTCTAGGTTGGACAGGAGCTTTTATCCCATTTTCCAAAGCAGCACAGGCCTCCAAAAGGTTATCTCAACTACTTTCAGTAGGATTGAACTCCAGAATTCCTTTTCAAAAAGGGACTGGTCTAAATCTGCCAGAGTTTAACAACATTTACAATTTCTTTTCTGAGGAAAATGTCAACATTTAATGTTTCTTTTCAGCCCAAATAGTTTGAAAATATAAAAAATTAAAGATTTTTTTTTCCTAATAGAATGTGAACTTTAAAAAATAGATTTGTACTTGGCAGTATTTGCTATTCAAGCAAAATTTTAGTTTTTTAAAATGAAATTCAATGTCACTCTTCTAAGTTAGTTTAGGATGCAAATTCCCTTGTCCAGAGTAGTACATTACATGTTGTTCATGTAGGTTTATGTTTATTTCACTTGCTGATTGTGAGCTAAGAATATTGGTTCAGTTCAACCTGTCACTACCATACACATTCAGCTGGAAAAATGTAATCTGATTTTCCAAAAGAAGACTTTCTTGATGTTGAATTCAAAAACTGTTGTTTCAGTGGAAATTTAGTTTTTAGTCAAAAATCATTCAAATGGTAGATGTTAATTCAGTGCTAACACAAGAACTAGACAAATTTTACTGTTCAGGTACACCTGTACCATAGTCAAAGCAGCACTTTTAATACAGTGTTGATATTGCCAAGCTGGATTTAGATTAAAACTGTTTGGATGCTGGGCATAGTAAATTTGCAGCAACACAATACCAGAATCTGATTTGGCCTGCTGAGAAGCAGAGCAAGTTATTCTGTGTGGAAATGTGTCTTGGGACTGTGGGCATAGTCCATCCTCTTAGGATATGTTTGAAAATGTGCAAAATTACATGAAGAGCTTAAGCTGCACCAGTTCAGCTTTCAAAGGTCTTGGTGCTTTTTTTGAATTTGATTTCATTGGAAGTCATGTGTCCCACTGCTCCACATTTCCTCCTCATGAAATACTTGCATCTCCCCTAAATATTTCTTGGGATGAGATCTCTCTCACAGCTTCCATCAGTAAAATGCAAACTGTTAATATTTCCTTACTTTATAGAGTTTTAATCACTTTGAAGTTAAGTGATAAAGTGATGCTATATTATTGAAGCAAATAGCCTAAGTACCTTATGCATAAAATAACAGCTTGCCAAATTCTTATAAATTTCAGGGTGAATCACGACTGATGTGGAATGAAACAGCATTTGCATTTCACACGGTGACTCAACCTCTGCTAAAATAGCTGACAACACCTAGGACAAACCAGTAAGGATCACGTTGAGGTACATAATACTGGCTCCTTTGAACAAGTACTTATAGTTGATTTGTGCTTTTAACATCAGGAATGTAAAACTATTTTTGGAAGTGATTCTCTGAAGGTGACTGAGGAGCAAAATATGGTTTTATGGAAGTGCAGAAAAGGAAATTGTTTCCAAGCTGAAAATGGAATTTATTTTCTTACACAATGGTTATTGATTTTCTGTTTTTAAACAAAGATCTCTTGTGGAATAAAAAAATACATTGCTGGTAACACACTTCTGGCATAAAAATGTTCTAGTTAAAAAGTACTGGTATAAGAATTTTAGGACTTCCCATTTCCTGAACCTGCTTCATGTTTGTGAAGTTCACATAGTCTCCAAGACACTGTGCAAAATGATGTTTTTCTAATCTCTATAATTAGCAAGGAAAAGACAACTGACATTCCTGGGATTTTGAATAAGAGCTTCTCTCAGCACATTCCTCTCTCCTTTCAGGTGCAAGTACTCCACAACACACATTTAAGCACTCCAGAAAAAGTAATTTGGGAATTAGATGGAACTTTACTGAGCAGATTATTATGAGATATTACATGTAGAACATTTTTTACATATACAGAGATTGAGGGATTTGGAAATAACTAAGAGGGACTCATTAGTGGATCAGAGTTGAAAAAAGAAAAGGTACAAAGCAGAGCCAAAGATACAGGGCAAAGAGGCTTAGAACACTTAGGACTGTAATGAGGGTGGTGGCTTGGGAGCAGGATATTTTGAAGACATGGAGAGAAGTAGGAATGCTGGTTATGAGGGTCATAATTTTGTACGTTAATCATTTCGTTAATGTTGATCACCAAAATGCAATTTAAATTGGTCCTATAAGGTCTCCACTTTAGATGTAGCATGAGGATTTATAGGTTTTGTTGACATTCATGTTGAACAGTCCTAGGTAGATGTGTGATCTGATGGGTAAGGTTATACGCATTGTTGCTTAAGTCCAGTGGGACCTATTGATGTGTGCCATAAATTTTAGCTGCTATGTAGTTAAAGATGTATGCATGTACTTGAGCCATGTGTTTGTCAAGTGCTCAAGAAAGGCATGAGGAATCTCTGAAGAGGGAGGAAAAAACACCTTGAGCTGTTAAGTTGTCATCTGTCAGGACGTTTACCTTGCAGCATTTGTGAGTGTGATTTGCAAGTACGGGACAAGATTAAATACCTTGGGCAAAACCACATCCATTTTATGAGAAATGAATGTCAGAGATGGCAGAGAAATTCCATGGCAAGGAACTTGAACCAGTTCCACAGCAAGAGCTAACTGCAAAGTTTCCCCCAGTCACAGTAGTAGGAAAGCTGTCTCAGCTTGATCAGCAGCTGTGGCTAGTGAACCAAGACAAGCACTTGGTTCCCCCTCGAAATATGCCAGTATGTCTGTGCATTAGGGTCACAGTTAAGCACACATCTGTGGTGTATTGTCTATCTTAGAAAGTTTGGCTCTGGCAACAGAACTTCATAAAGTGCCAGACACTGCTTCTAACTTCCTTCGTATGTGAAGTAACTAATTCATTTTTGATTCCAGAAAACAAATTGAGCAGTGGTTTCATGCACATGCAAGCTGTCAGCAGTACCAAAACCTTATTTTTTTTCCCCAAAGTATTTGTTGTAGCAATTGATCAGTAGATGTTGTTCGGAGTCTTCTCAAGCAAGAAATGAACCCACAGTGTTAGTGGTTTTTTCTATTTTTCCATTTCTGTATAGGCTTCTGTTTTCAAAAGTGCCTTGTGCTGGATTACCCACTTTAGATGTCATTCAGGGCTGGATTCATCAGGGAGTTTGGTGCCTGATGAAAAAGCAAGCCTGTTAGGGGCTTCTCAGATGAATCACTTTGGAATCTGCATGGCTAACTATATTTTCTAGTTTTGTTTCTTCATAGGGGAATCACAGAGAAGCCAAGAACTCCCAGCACACTCTAACACAGTGAGGTTACGGGAAAGTGCACTGAAATAGTGCACTACCTGGAAAACACAAAGGGTCCTAAGAGGACCCCTTTGAATACAATATGCACTCAGAAGATGGTTGTAACACCAGAAGTTGACAACTAATGTCATTCTGGCATCTTACTAAACAATATTTTCTGCCTCATAGACTGTGCAGGTAGCAGTACACAAGTTACGAAAAAGTTCATAGCTAGCCTTTATCTAAAAATGTGGGGGGTTTTCCTATTTTCTCTTTAAAAAATATACTTTTAAATGAACAGCATTGGTAGTACTTCAATCATCAGTGTATCTCTTTTAACCATGGTGTAATAGATGTCTTTTGGCTTCATTTTAATGCACAGTGCAGCCATTGCAACATAGTTTTATTGAGATTTTCCTGGCATTATCTGTCATCATTTCCAGTGTTGATTATTTATTTGCACCTGTAAGTGATCCCAGATAAAAAGTAAGCACGATGCTCTCATGTAACTGATGCTGTGCAATATTTTAATTGAAGAAATGGGTTCTATTGGATTTTTGCAGTGTAAGTAGGTATGTGGAGTGATTATGCGAGGAATGAAATGCACATAACTTTACCTTTTTAAAGAAGACTGCTGAGAAAGCATTTACTCACTTGGGTCTCTTGGGGACTTCTGTTTTCCTCAATTCTGGATCGTATTATGCATTTACACTGGTCATATTGTATGAATGTTACAGTTTTGTGTGTTTGAATCATGATCTTGAATGTTTTGTTTCTGCAGTGTGACATAGCCTCATATATAAAGATGCCAAATTTCACCAGTGTAAACCATAAACTAAACATTGACTGTGTTAATACTCCATGTATATGACTGATCTTACTATTTTCCCAGCTAGTGTGTCTTAGAAGATGCTGAAATCAGTCAGGGGTATGTATAAGAGCAGACAGGAACTCTGCACATCTATAATGTCTAGGAACCCAGAAGCAATAGAAAAGTCCTTGAAATCTATTATGCAGCCATTTGTACCCTGTATCTCTTGTAGTTCTGCCCAGAGGCAGTGTTGTAAGGGTAAGAGGTGGCTCACATCCTTCTGTGAGATC
>JBCJKH010041802.1:0-14009 GCA_039877255.1 Loriculus beryllinus | reverse complement strand
ACACTTTCTACTAGACCAGGTTGCTCAAAGCCCCATCCAACCTGGCCTTCAACACTTCCAGGGATGGGGTAACCACAGCTTCTCTGGGCAACCTGTGCCAGTGCCTCATCATTCTCACAGTAAAGAATTTCTTCTTAATGTCTTATCTAAATCTACCCTCTGACAGTTTAAGGCCGTTGCCCCTTGTCCTATCCTTACAGACCTTTGTAAAAAGTCCCTCTCTAGATTTCTTGCAGGCCCCTTTTAGGCACTGGAAGCTGCTCTAAGGTCTCCCTGAAGCCTTCTCCAAGCTGAACAAGCCTGTCTTCATAGGAGAGGTGCTCCAACCCTCAGATCATCTTCATGGCCCTCCTCTGGATTTGTTCCATGTCCTTCTTATGCTGAGGGCCCCTGAGTGGATGCAGGACTGCTGGTGGGGTCTCACAAAAGCAGAGTAGAGGGGCAGGATCACCTCCCTCGACCTGCTGGTCACGCTCCTTTTGATGAAGCCCAGGACAAGGTTGGCTTTCTGGGCCACGGGCGCACACTGTTGGCTCATGTTGAGATTCTCATCAACCAACACCCCAAGTCTTTCTAGTAGTTTACGTATGCTAAAACGTGAGATGGAATTAAAGTAATACATAAATCCTCAAAGCTCTAACATTTTACAGATGGCAAGAAGTTAACTTTATGTTAACTTAGAAAAGGAATATAAAACTGAAACAAAGAACGAGGTAAGTTTTGGAATGGTTAGAACAGTACAAGAAATCAGCTTGGCATCTGCTGTGACAATGTTGAGGAAGTCTTAACAATTGCACTGGCTTTCTAGACAAGCAAATCTGAAGTGTGACAAATGAAGACACATAAAGCTGTGTGAAAGAAGAGATGCAAGCCGAAGTTAGCATCCATGTCTCAAAAATGCCTCCGAAAAAAGAATACAAAAATTAAACAGAGCCAGAACCCAAATCATTTCACATCACAAAGAAAGCTGTGAAAAAGCTACATAAAATGTAAAAACATTGCAGTTTCAGGTTAAGATGAAAACCTTTAGAAGAAACTGGCCACAAAAAGCTGGAATTGGTAAGGTTATCAGTAAAATCACCAAACTGTTAAAAAAAGGAAAACAAACAAAACCCCTCATCCCTTAAAAGAAACAGAGCAGACAAACTGTGAGATCAGGAGAAGCTTTCATATCAATGTGAAATCAGCATTTCATTCAAAATGCTGAAATGACATAAGCTTACACAACAACTGTGCAGGTTCTAGGGTCATTTTAGTCTTCTGCAGACAGTACTGGCTTAAACAGAATTGAAGAACTAAATAAAGAAAGAGCAAGACACCTTTCTTTCCAGAAAACCATGTGCTCACCAGATTTTCACCCTAAGAATAGTCATCAAAAATGTACTTGAATAGCAAAACTCACCAAATTTCACGTACTTTGGGAAAGCTTTTGACAGGCTTCAGCATCAGTGTCATTCTTGAACATCTAGAAATGTTATGATATCCAATGAAAATAATAGACATCTAAACTTCTATAGCAAGGCTTAGTTCTATATTTTGGGTAAACGTAGCTTCAGTTTAACATAGAGTCAAATGAGCATGTCTTCTCTTGTTTCACCTTTATGGAATTCTTTACCTCATTATGAGAATGGGTACTTATATGAGAAAGTATTTAACCTCTATTTTATATAGACCAGCTAGTTTAACAACAGTAAACTTGATTTAGATTTTGCTGATGATACTGTGACCACTCTAACAACACTGTCATTAAAGAGCTTGTCCAACAACAATCAAAAGGAGAGCCTTAATAATTAGCAATGACAAAAATCTATGGAGAACTCACCAACTTTGAATTCTGATTTTCTGAAAGATAAAGCTGATATCAGAAGAGGTTTAATTAGACAAGACAACAACAGCTTTACCCAGCTTAAACATTTATAGTTTAACACTACTTGGACTTGGAGGCACATCGAAAGCAGTGACCCTTCAGACCATTATCTTCTCAATAAAATCTATTCATCCCTGGGTAACACGTAAGATACATACATCGTATGCTGAATGATGAGCTTGCATTTCATATTCATTGCATTGAAATAGTGTATTTACAGGCTGAGAAATACATTCCACCCACAGAATCACACTTGCTAAGTAATCTGAGCTAAATTCAATTTAGAAAGGGCTAGAAAGGAGGACCTGGGAGGAAAGATACTTTTGCATCTGATTATTTTAGCAATGTCCCATACTTTGCTGAGCAAATAATTATTTATTTGTTTAATGATGCATTGTATACACATTACTATAGATAGGTCAAAAATACACTTGAAAAACAAAACATCAGCTGTTCCCTTGGTATTTGTGTGAACATACCAACACAAGTGTAGAGACTACATGAAGGCAAAGTTAGGCCTCCAGTAGGTGCTAAACATACTTGGACATGCACAGTGCAGTTAGTTGGAGAGTTGGACTAAGAACAGCCTCAACCTCATGCTTCAATGTCAGATTAGGATACTCATGGTACTCCTTACTGCTGCTGATTTTAACAGAAGAAAAATCAAGCCTTGAATGTGGAATGAAAGCATACTCGTATTTTTTCTAGGTCACCATCACTATGTCATTACTTCAGTTTTGCTGTGGTAGAAAATCAGTGAAGGGCTTGACTTCGGCTTTCAAGAAATGCTTTCTCCCTAGAAGACAAACTCAGAATGGCTTCTTCTAATTCTGATGCCTATCCAAGATGAACTCAGCCAGCTCACAAACAGAGGAACAGTTCTGTGGTATTCATGAAATTAATCACTACAAATATGTGGGCTTGAAATGTGAAAACGGGTTTGTATTTTTAAACTTCCTGCCCAACATTAACATAGAATCACAGAACAGTTGAGGTTGGCAGGGGCCTCTGGAGATCATCTTGTCCAATCCCCCTGCCCAAAGCAGGGCCACCTAGAGCTTGTTACTCAGGACCATGCTGAGATATTTTTTGAGTATTTCCAAGGAGGGAGAGTCCACAACCTCTCTGGACAACCTGAGCCAGTGCTCAGTTACCCTCACAGTAAAAAAATGTTTCCTGGTGTTCTGAAGGAACTTGCAGTGTTTCGGATTTTTGCTCATTGCCTTTGGTCTGGGCACTCCTGGAAAGACCCTGGCTCAGTCCTCTTTACACTCACCCTTCAGGCATTTATATACATTGGTAAGATCCCCCAGATCCTCTTCTTCAGGCTAAACAGTCCCAGCTCTCAGCTTTTCCAAACATGTGAGCTGCTCCAGTCCTTTCATCACTCTTGTGACTCTTCATTGGATATTGGATTCTCTCCAGTATGTCTGTGTCTGCACCTCCCTCTACCTGCTGGCGATACTTTGTCAAATGCAGGACAAATTCCAGGATGCCATTCACCTTCTTTGCAGTAAAGGCACATTGCTGGCTCGTGTTCAACTTGCCGTGTACTAGAACACACAGGAAGGGGACTTTTCTGCAAAGCTGCTTTCCATCTGGGTGACTCTCAGCATATACTGGTGCCTGGAGTTGCTCCTCCACAGGTGCAGGACTCTGCACTTCTCATTGAAATTCATGAGATTCTTGTTGGCCCATTTCTCAGGCCTGCCAAGGTCCCTTTGGATAGCAGCATGACCTTCCAGTGCATCAGCCACTCCTCCCAGTTTGGTGTCATCTGCAAACTTGCTAAGGGTTCATTCCGCCCAGTCATCCAGATCATTAACAGAGATGTTAAACACAGACATGTTAGACTTATTACTGTACTAAATGTATTCTTTAACCCAGCAGATTTCTGACAATAGTCTTAATTCATGAAATCAAAACCAAGTAAATATTTGCAAATACTGTTTTTGTAAAGGATTACTTTTGATCAGAACTAGATGACTAAGAACTAATTCTTGGAAGTATAGGGTATTTTCAGTTAGTATAAGAAAGCTCATGACTGCTTAAAGCTGTGCTTCTTGTGGATTAAACTGCTCTTTCTCTTTAAAAGAGACATATTTCATGCCTTTTCTTGTGCTCCATTCAATTGGCAATAGATTAGACATTATATACTCATATTTTTATGGTGTGACTCACAATTATTAAAAAAATCATTATTTAGGTAATGTAACATGATGTATCCCAGAGACTCTGCAATCAGAGAAAACTGCTACCACTGAAATATCATTTGAATAGCTCTGTACTAGTGTCTTTCACTTTAGTTCATTGATCCTTAGACTGTGTACTTCCAGCAATCTTATCTGGGGATTCTAGCTCACAAGGTAATAATGACTTCCAAAAATGCATCATTAATGTCATTCTTTCTTTGTGGTAAAGGAGAAAAAGCTAGGAAGAAAAGAGAAGAAGAACCTTTTTTTTCCTGTGTTCCTGGCAAACAGTGCTGATGACAATAATGCTGATTCTGTATTTTACTGCTATTAATTCAGCTTGTGTTTTCATTTGCAGAATCCTTACACCTTGCTTTCTGAACTGTAACATTATAATAAGTTATTACATAGCTGGGGTTTTGCACCCTGACAGCAACAGTTTTTTACCAGTAAACCACATAATGGCAACAAAGTTTTCATCTTCCTTTAAGAAATATTTGAGATTTCATTAATGCTAAATAAGTTTTTTTGAAACGTCTTGTTGAAAGACATTATACAAACATGAATTGGTTTTGTTCATAATTGTTATTATTTGAGTACCTTTTCACTGATCTGTGTATTTCTCTAGTATGGGAAGTTCAATCATTTACAGAGTGCTTGGAAAGCTTCTGAACTATGTTTTTGACAGAACTGAAGAATGGGTAATGAGAAACCTAAGGTAAAATGGGCTTTGTACAAGAGCAATCTACAGTTTCTGTCTTTCCCCTCCAAACAAAACATAACATTAGCATCTACTGCTCACAGCAGAAAATAATTTCTTTTAAATCACCCTTTTTTACAGTGCTTCCTTGTGAGCTGTGTCTGCTGTTGTAATAAATTAACATTGATACCCCTAATGAGAAACGCTGCACATGGCAGCAAGATCTGAGCCTTGGTTTGAAGGCAGTAGAAGATGAATTTTGATACAGAGCAACCTTTCTGAGCATGGTGCTGGCTGAAGTAAATTGATATGACTGAACTGTATTGATTAGAACCAGTCTGAAAGATTCAAGGAAAAGCAAAAGGAAAAAAAGATACTTTGGGATATTGGAAACTTTCTTACTCATTAGTACACCTATTGTGTTCAGGACAGTTCAGCCTCTGTTTTGGCCTATTTTAGAACTACAGATGAAATTAAAGAGTTTCTTCAGAAGTGATCCAATAGGAAGAACTGAAATATAAACATAGGGCTGGGTTGCATATTGAGGTATGTGCTATCAGTGGTAGCCAGGAGCGAAGTAGTGATAAGATATGAAGAACTGAATATTTAGCTAGGAAATGCAACAAATATGGTACTGTTGACCATTTCTGCATTACAGTCCCTCTCCTCTTGGGCCTTGGGTCTTCATGGAAAACTACTGCAAGAATACACAAGGGTCTGAGCGTTGGATGCAAGAGGTATCCTGCACAATTTTTTTCTTCACAGTATATGTCCCTTCTACATTTTTTAAAAGTTCTTTTGGAATTAGTCAAAGTTTACTAAATGACCCTGCAAAAAAATCCCACCCTTCTATTATAAAAATGCGAGCACATAAAGCGAAACAACTACTCTGCAATCAGACTTGCTGCATACACACAGCCAAACCCCTCAGGTCAAGGTGTTTTGAATTAGGTTCTTAAATCCTCGATTTAAATTTAGCATCAAGAGGTTTCTGAAGCCTAAAGACCTTTCAGTATCTGGTCCCTAAATGAACAGCTTGGCCTTTGAAAGCCTAAGCACCTTAAGGATTTCCCACTGACTTAGATATGTGCCATAGGTCTTTTAAAAAACAAATCATTGTGGGAATGCCAAAATATGACATCAGGGTTCACACTGTACAGTCCTTGTTTTGAAAATATTAATAAATACCTGCAATATAGAATATCTCCCTTCTAGGAGGCTACCAGTATTCGCATCCATCAGGTTATCTGGATTATCTATCCTAACCTCTTTTTCTAGAACTGAGCATGCTACACACTGTCTGTATCCAGGTGCTGCCACAGGTCAGTGATGCTGTAACTCAGAGGAAGCAGTGCTGTCTGCAGTGGAGCAATGCAGCATCTCTGCAGCCCACCATACAAATCCTGTGTGAATCTCAATTACCAGCTGCTTGAAATGACTGTTCTTCCTGTCAGGTTATAAGCACATACAAGCAGGAAGTGGGGAAGGGGTTAAAGCTAATGCCTTTCTCTCATTCAGGTCAATCCTTTCATAGTCGCTTCAGGCTTCATAAATTTAAATTCCCCTTTGTGTTGGGCAAGAAGAAAAGATAGAGTGATACATCTTTAAGTACTGAGGATGAGATCATCTTCTTTTTATAGAAACTGAAGTCATCCGAAAGCTGTACAGCAGCCAGCTGAGTGCATTTCTCAAGCTGCATGGAAAGAACACTATCTGGGAATTTCTTTTCAAACGAAAAGGGAGAACATATCCAGCCAGACGTTATCTCGAAATATGACACTGCTTTAATTTCCTGGAGAGAACTGAGATTTTGACTGGTTTTATGTTATTACATCTCCAGTCATTTAATTCCATCTTTACAGTCATGAAAGTGAAACCCAGTTCTTTGTTTTTCCACTGGGTATGACTGAGAAATCATTATAGCACTTTGAATCTCATCTCAGAAAGGAAAAATCTGTTCCAGTTATAGAGCTACTGCTAGTCATCAAGATAAAGCAATAAAACCCACATAGAAACGTATCCTGCCATAATACTGTTCTTTATCAGGTGGGCAAATAAGAAAAAGAGTGAATATTGTTCTTAGAAAAGACCTTGAGGCCCCATGCAAGCACACATGTACACTCACAGAAACAAACACACTCATGTAGTTGGAGTCACTAGTGGGTCACGGCCAGGCAGAGGTCAGAACTGGGAATCCTGCAGTAGCAAAGATAGCATCACAGAGCATGTTTGCAGTCATGGCTTGTCCCTGTAAAAAACCCAATAATGAATTCTAGAATTAGAATACCACAGATGAATCTGTAAGCCAAAGTAATGCCTACGTTTAACTATGCATCATGAAAAATGAGTGGCGTCACTGTTTTCTGACTCTTCTGTACCTTGCATTGCTCAGTGTAAGTCATGCTGGGGTTAGCTTTTCCTGTGGTTCCTAATTATAGCAAAGGTTTAGTAGTCTCATACAAGAAATGAATTTGTTGTAGTGATTGTCTTTGACTGATTTCATATACTGTAACTTTGCCTGGCAGAGGAGAAACTGTCCTTAAAGCTTAGTGAAAGCTCACAGAAAATTTGATTTGACCAACAGCGTCGTATATTGTATTAGTTGTGGCCAGAGGTCAGGTCTAGTTCCCCAGCCTGGTATCTTGTTTACCAGACCCTCCTGCTTCCCCATGCCATTTCAGAGGGCAGGAGTGAAACAGGATTTTAACACTAGGTATAAGTGGGACTGGAGGGAGTGGGGAGTGAGATGTGTTAAAGGTCCGTGAAGGTCTTTACTTGCAGTAAAACCAGAAACAAGATAAGCACTGCTCTGGTTTTCAATGGCTTGGGTCTGGATCCCACCTCTCAGTCACAAGTTCCCTGAGGCACAAAGGAAATAAGATGGTTATGCAGTTTCTCTTTTTTCTCGTGGTCATTAATGACCCTAGGCTGTGACAACAAAATAAACCCACAGTACAAGGATACATATTGTGCTGCTGGATCGTTATACAGACCCAAAGGAATCTGTGCAGCTCTTTAGCCACATCCATTTCAGGCAATCTCAAACTGCTTCACTGCTTAGAATCCCTATTCCACCATGACCTGAGTGAGTAGTCAGTGGGCCAAGCTGTAGCAGGAGACCTGGCTGTCCTTTGCCACCCTGCAGCACTGCCAGCTCTGAGCCAGCAGAGAAGGGAGGGCTTCTTATACTGAATGCACCAGGCTGTTGGAAGGTAGACTTCTATAAACCACTTTGCTAATTGAAAGCACTTCAAAAGCCAAGTCCTGTGTTGACCAATGTTTTTGGGGAAGGCAAAAGCATAAGACTGGGTGAGAGAAATTACCTCGACTAGTTTTCAAACCCGGTGTGTTTGTGTATATGTGCACTCCACAGTAGACCTTACTTTGATTTATGAGTTTATTTCCTGAATTTTACTATTGTAAGGCAGACCGTTGCAGAATAGTATTACATTGTAGTGGGTCTTTTTAGGAATGACATAGATCAGAAAACCACAAAAAGGTGATTACTTTTGTAATGTGAGCTTTATTTCTGAAATAGTGTATTGTGTTACAGCTGTCCTTTCAGGTTTGACTTTCATAAGCATCTTAGGAAATCAACTGTGAAATTTCACTCCACATTCATTAACAACCAAAACCCCAGTACACTGCATGCTACAAAAAGCAGGTAGCGTGTCCAAGATAGTTACACTAAAGATTTATATTATTTACTAACATATAGCCATATCCTTAGCCCTTGTAGACTGGCACAGCTCCACTGTTACAGGGCCAATACATTCCAACTGAGAACCCAACCTTCAGAATCTTACCCCGAAGACAGTCATAAAGCAGTCATTATCAATTTAAAGAAGGTTTTGTGTCTTTGGTCTCTTTTTCTTCAGTCTAATTTTCACAAAGGGAAAGCCCCCATTTTAAGTATTTCTTTGCAAGAGTGTACATGATGGATGTATGTGATGTTTTTGCATTTGATTAGTTTATTATAGTTGTATTCATAAAGTTCAAAGCAGGAGAGTATTTTAATTGCAAAAAGATACAGAAATGTTCGAATTTCAAAGTCTTTCACTATATCTTATGTTTTTTAGCTTTCCTTGGACCCTAAGTTCATTCATGTAACAATGAGGATTAAGACTAGTAAATGGAATTATTATTGATAGCTTGTTTTATCTTCAGCAGTCACTGCCTGACTGTCCCACTATGATGAATTCAAACTCATTCTACCATGGAATAACCAATTGTCTCACATATATTCTTACAGTTTTCATCATTACTATCTGATGATCTCAAAACCAACAACTGCATTTTCATAAAAACTTTTTACATGAGTGATAGCATTGATTTTACCATTGTAAGGCTGAGGCACTGAAAGAATCTTCAAAAAAATTACACTTAGCTGGAATACCCTGTGAGAGAAAGGAAGAACTGTGTATCTTTCACCTCTATTATATTTTCTGTCATTTGTTCCAGGTACAAAAACCATGGACTTCAATTTCAACTGAGTTAATTTCAGGAGACCATATTTACCAGACCATATTTGCCTAGTTTCTGCAACATCTGAACCAGAGATATTATAAACAACAACCTAGCTGTCTGCACAATCCTAAAATTGACCCAAGAAGAGCTCCAGGTCTGGGATCACATGTTAGAAATAGATGTGTAAAGTAAAGAAGGCTGCTTTCTTGTTGCACAAATTGTGTTAAACAATGTATTGCAGAATTCCTGAGCACTTGACTTATGCTACTTTATTTTTTTTCATGCCTTTTTTATACCATCCTCAGCATTTAAAAAAAAACCCAGCATTTATCAGAATATTTTAATGTGACAACCAAAATCCATCAACATAACCACATAGTTCTTACTCACAAGGCATCATTAAGTCTAGGACATCTCAATATGCTGCAAATCACTCTGCCGCTCAACTGGGAAGTAGGATCACAACTGTAGTCAGTGGCCACCCCTCATACAGATGTGCAGTTGGCAGGGTAATACTGCTCTTTGATAGTAGGCTCAACAGCATTTGTGTGCAGACAATGAAGCAAAAGGGCTGAAAGGAGTGGAACACACATGGAAGACAACATTCCCTTGCAGTAACAGCCCTTCTGGTCATCATCATTCAGCAAGCATTTTTTTCCACCAATTACACCACACCAGCAGAAAGATATTCCTTATAATTTGCTAACAGAGATAATGGCAATTGCTACATTGGTGTGATTTCTGTACCCTCCAGGCCATGTTGGTACTTAGGTGGAACCCTAGTCAGCCAGGGAGCTTGGAACCACTTTTCAAGGCTTAAGAAAACTCAGGTAGTCTTTAAATAAAAGCACCAACCCACCTTTGGGATTATTACCCAAACTGGACAGCTGGATTTTTAGTTATTTACTACTAACAAAATGCATATTTAACCATGAAACCAAGCTGAAGTAGGAGAGAAAGTTTAAGCTGGGTAACAATGACAACAAAGAACGAGTATGCATGTGTGCATGTACATGTGTAACTGTTCGTTTAAAAGAGATTTTTGTATCTTTTCATTGGCTTTTCCTACAGATCAGTCATTCTACAAGTTACAATGTAACTTTAAAGAAGTAATTTCAAAGACATTGTGGCATTGAATTAAATAATTTAGCTTTTTTTAGCAGTCCAGCTAAGATAGTGATAGCTTTAAAATTAAAACCAATGTCACCAAAAAGAAGGTACAAGAATACATACGCATCCACTGAACAATTTTAATATCTCTAAAATGAAAAGCTCTGGCTTCTTTGTTAAGGTTCATTGTGTTGCACAGACAGAAAAAAAAAACCAAACAAACCCAACACAAAACCCAAAGCCCAGCATGACTAGTTTTCTGCCTTAATTGTGTCAAGCTAGTAACAGCTGAACTGCTGCAGAGCTATTTACTGCAATTCCTTTAAAGCCATGCTTAGAGTGCAGTACACATGTCATTAAGGCAATTATATACTGCTCTGGGCTGCTCATCATACTGGTGATATCAGAGCAGGAAGGAAGCACTTCCTGCACTGCCCACAGGCTAAGCTTATAATGCCCTGTTGATGCAAGACAAATGCTGAACCATTACTGGAAGGCAGCTACATGTTGAAGGTGGATACAGATGACAGTGGAAGAGTGAGTGTTCCGACTTCAACTTCAATGCCAGGAGAGCACATTAACTTCAGTTTTCTTTTACTGGTACAGAGTAGGAAAAGATTAAAATGGTCCCTTTGAAATGTACTTATCCAGAAAATAAGTTTTGTCAAGTCCTGATCTCAGTTCTTGCTGATTTTGTCATATTGTGAGCTCTGGTTTTCTAAGCAGCTGGTATAAGAAAATGTGCACAGCCATTATCCCCTTTAACAAAATAAAGGCTGCCCAAGTCTGAACAGTTCTCAGTTGTACAGGTCTGGCTACATTTTTCAGTGAAACACGGGGCAGGGCAGCTTCCAGCCTAGCATAAAGTATGGGTGAACTTGCCTAGGCAGAGTTTTCTGCTAACACCATCAAATCTGAACCAGCTTATTTCATAGAATCATAGAATCACAGAAGCATTTCAAGCCACTTGTGGTATTTCTACACATTATACTCTGTAGACATATGGAATTCTTGGAGCTAGAATTGTAAGTGAGATTCAGCACTGTTCTTATATATCTGCACTTAACCAGTGCAGAACAAACAATGAAGCCAATTTGACTTGCTGCTATTTTCTGTCAAACTTCCATAGTGAAAAAACATGCACTGAAATAATAAGTTACATTGTGGTTTCTTTTAGCTGTTTGGAAACCACAAACCACCATACATTTGTCTCTCAACATACAGGAAATTGCTGTTTCCTGAATAGTTAGCCTAAATTCAGAGTTGCAGGTTTATTTCCATTTCAATACAATATTGATATCATAAGGAATGCATACTTGAGGAATTTTGTATATTTATAAAAACTCATCTAGAAGTCTGAAAGGAAACAATAGTTAACCATTTATTTGATCAGGAAGAACATGAAATGTGCATCTCTCTTTTCTCATGCTATTATCAGTACTTTTCCAAGGTTTCTGCTTTCATTGTCCATTTTATATACAGTCTGCTATAAAGTATCTTAACATTATCTACAATCCACACAACACTGTCTTCAGCAGACCTTCCACTGTGTGCAACTGTATGGGGAAGGAAATACTTTCTTTCTTTCTTTTTGAGTCTTAGTATATCCATTTACTTTGATTAGGTTTGCTATAATCTTTGCATCAGATTGACCTGATGGCAGCCATTAGCTTCTTTCCAATTTGTTTCATGATGTAATGAAATACATTTTTTAGCACAGAGACTGAAGAAAAACGTATCTACTGTATTATTTCACTGAAAAACAAAACCAATTACTTCATACACAACACAGGATATTTACTATCCTGCAAAAAGGTTCTTATGTGTGAATCAGTAGAAGCCTCAGTAAGCCCTTCAAAATTTAACCTGATTTTCAAAAATGCTGAAGATTGTAGTTTTATCTGAATAACACCAGCAACTCTACATTTTTCAGAGTTCAGCAGCCACAAATGACACATTATTTGTCATCATTTATTTGAAGTAAATCACTGCCAGGTGTATGGAATACTTTTGAAAGGCCCATTTAGCTGTGGGCATTAAACTACTTTGAAAGTCCTCATCAAATAATGGTTTAAACAGTGTGCTGTGCCATGGCTGTCTGTACTGGTGTAAACTTCAGGTACAAGTCACAACCAGTCAGAAACTTGATTTCCTCCCCAGTGTAGGATGTTGGTTATCCTACCTAATTCTTAGTACTTCTACAGTCTCATTTCCACAGAAACATACTGAACAGGCACAGAAATCCATAGCCTGGACTGGCTAGGAACAAAAGTAACACTTGAATGGACAATAAGTATATAGGCTAAGTATACTATAAGTATACAGACCTGAGCATTGGAACATAATTGTCTACACAATTAAAGTGTTACTATAGTCGTTTGTATGCTTTCAGCACAGACCAAAAGCAATCTCTTAGGTATCACACGGAGGTTAATGCAGCACAGAGATCATTTCACTTCTTTGGAAGTGCCTAGTAGGGCTTACTAGGCACTTCCAGAGATGCCTAGTAGGGAAATTTGAAAGTGCCTGGAGTATTTCAATCTGAGTGCAGGCTGTGTCATAACATTTTCCCCCAGAATTAGACCCTGACCTGTGGTATTTACTAGTATACACATAGCAAGTAAACCCCAGAACCCATAAATCTTTATGTACAAAGAATTTAAGGGGAGAATAAACTAAATTGTCATAGCTTAGGTCCAAAATTTTGGATGTTTCTCTTGGCCCATCAAGCCAAGATGGTTTGGATGGTTTCTTGACCCATCTTGACCCATCAAGCTTTGTTTTTTCCTTATGTAGTTTTGGGTAACCTCTACTTAAAATAAAAAAATAAACCAAGGATACTGTTGTGGTTTAACCCCAGCTGGCAACCAAGTACATGCAGCCTCTCACTCACTCCCTCCACCGTGGTTTTTTTTTGGAGTGGAGGGGTTTGAGGCAAAGGCAAAAAGGCAAAAATATTTCAGAACTTCACAGAGTAATCAGTTGAAGAATAGACACATATTTCATGATATGTTTCTTTTTCTTGATATAAGCCAAGCATCTGAAGTTAGAAGCACAGGAAGTTATTTCACACACTTTCTGGAGTCATGTTGTGGTATTGCATATATTCTCTGGCCCTTTTCATTAGGAAACCCTGAAACCATTAAACACAAATGACATTAAACACCACTAAATTCACAGGTGTTTGAATGATAATTTTGTGTGGTTGCACATTAGAGGCTCTATTGAGGCTATCACCATCACTATCAAGGGACTTTGGGTTGGATGTTTGAAGGACACAAGGAATTGTTTCACTTTTCTTTGATCAGGACCAGGTGAACTCTAGTCCTTTCTGCCTTTTCCTGTAAGAGTGAAAAATAAATGACTGCTTTTCAGTGGGGATTTTTGCCACTTTTTTCTAATTACTGTCAACCTATTGAGAGATTCAAGTCACTCAGCTTTGCTGATTTCATATTCACAGAGTCAACGAATTCCCCTGCTCCTAACCCATATCCTTTGAACTTTAATATTATAAGGTTCAATCATTCATTTAAAACACTGAAGCATGCAATTGAAAACATTGCAATTTGAAAGTCTTTCAAAAGGTTTATGTCTAACATCATTCTACTTAGGCCCAGCTGATTATAACCATGTAGATTTGATAAGACAAGGGCTGAGAATCATTTCTACTATC
>JBCJKH010041801.1:0-13035 GCA_039877255.1 Loriculus beryllinus | reverse complement strand
CCTCAGTTGCCACATCTATTTGTGTGGCATTTCTCTCACCTGGAATCCTCGAACTCTGGAACATAATTATAAGCTATCAAGTAATAAAAGTCATAAGTTGATCGCTATTTTTTTGTTCATAGGCAATTCTGGTTTAGAAAAGATTTCAAGAGTTTAATGAACAAGTTTACTGAAGGTTGCTTCTTTTTCGTGTTTTAAAAACGTTTTTAAATGTAATGTTTACGACTTTAAAATAAAATATTTATTTTTTTCTGCTTCAACCATTTTAAGAGGGTCAAGTTTTTTTTCATATAAACCCTTCAAAGTAGTCAAAAGTAAAATCCGCTGTCTGTGAGAAATGATTGACATGTACAATTAGTTTAAAAATACTGCAAATTAGACACAATTATGAACAAAAGGGTAATTCTGTTTTGCCAAGCACCACTGTACAGTTAGCCTTACAACTGCTCAGATTTAGCAGCACAATTACATATCTGAGCAATCCAAACCAGTGTGATTAATATCCTGTAAGCAGGAATTAAAGTAACATCACTATTTACTGAATGTTCTGAAATCACAGCCTGTCTTCCATAATTTTAATACCTAGAACCAAATCTGAAGAGTATTTCCTACCAGTGTTGAAGTCACAGGCAGACAGCTATTGTCTCCAAAACAGGGAGTGTGCAGTAGAACCATCTTTTTGACATATTTTGAAGAATTTAACTTTCTCTATGTTACATAATTCATTCATGCTTTCTGCTGCATTTATCCTCTCTATTTCTAATGATTATTACTTCAGTTACTTTTCCTGTGGAGAAAGGGAAGTCAATAACTGAGAGAAAAAAGGCCAAACAAACCAAACCAGAAAAACAGCACTTGGAGGAGTTTCATCTACATTTATAAAGTAGAGGGGTATCTATCTGGATGTTCCCTTTACCTATCATCGTGCAGACCAAGAGCACAAAGCACATCTGCCCAGCACAGGTAATGTTTTTGTCATCTGAAAGCCCAGCTGGCACTTGACCCCCGGATCCAGTTCAATGTGCGGTAGAGCACTGCCTGGTTAGCACTTTTACAGGAATTCTCCCATTTCATGATATTGCTCCAAGTTTTTCTTAAAAGTTCAAAGTTCAAGGAGGCAACAGTGGTTAATAATAGCAGAATGCTTTTGTATGTCACCAAAATAAAGGATGATAACTGATAAGGCAGCCTATATTGCATTTTATTTCACGCACAGTTCTGACAATGATAAGCAAATATAATATGGAATTCCCAATATTCTCAAGAAAGACACATAAAAATGCTTCTATGGCTTTCAGCAGGAAATATTTGCATTAAAGCCAAGAAACAAAGTAGATTTTTCAATTAGGCAAGCAAATGCTGCATGTGAAGGTGCAACATTATGTTCCAAATCAGCTTATATCTTCATGGAAGGGGATTTATGAAGAAAAAGATATACTACTATAATTAGTGATTAAGTATCGCCTCTTCTGGCTAAGTAATATATTTTAGGTTGAACAAAATCTAGTTGCAGTGGAGCTTGATAGATAGGTCTCACACATATTGCATTAACGGTGTCTATACTTCACATTATCAGCCCTGAATGAAAGGAACTCTCCACATAAAGCAGAATGAAGGAGATGATAAGGATGGCATGCTTTCCTGCTTTCCTCTCAAAAACCTCTTGGGCAGGTCACGTGTTTTTAAGCATAGATTTGAAAAGAGTGTACATTCATTTAATTTTTCAGATATTTCTATGTATCTCTAGCATATGATGATCAGTGTTTGGGCCTTGACAGGAAAGATAGCCAGAATCATCTCAAACTGTTTATGTCACATCCCTAAGAGACTGACAGGACTCTTTCTGGAACACATGGAACATATGGCAAAGTCCTAAAAACATGTCAATTTGTTTAAATGTTATGAATTACACCTTGATTTAAGTGATTCCTATTTTTTCTACAGCATCTGTCAACAGACCACACACACTTCAGCAATTTCATCTTAACGTTGCAATTAAACATTTCAAAACTGAACTGAATTCAAAATTGAACTGAATTATTCCACGGCCTGTCTATCTTGCCCACTAAGCAACTCATAACAGCTGCAAAACAGCAGCGCAAAAAGTGTTTTAGAATGATGAAAGAAGCAACCTTCTACTCTGTATTAGCTAAGGATGTAGGAGATTGGGGCTTATTGGGGCATCTGTGGTCCCAGTAAGAGAAATGATGCATTAACAGTTATTTTGCATAAGTATGTATTTCTGCGTCTGATGTAGTATGTCTGTGCCCAACAGGCCAAGGGAGGAGATACTCCCCCTCTACCCTGCTCTCATGAGACCCCACCTGGAGTGCTACGTCCAGCTCTGGGGCTCCCAAGAAGGACATGGATCTTCTGGAGTGAGCCCAGAGGAGATTACAAAGATGATTAGAGGGCTGGAACACCTTTACTATGAAAACAGGCTGAGAGAGCTGGGCATGTTCAGCCTGGAAAAGCAAAGGCTCTGGGGAGACCTTGTAACAGCCTCACAGTACCTAAAGGGGATCTATAAGAAAGCTGGAAGGAGTCTTTTTACAAGGGCATGTGGGGACAGAACATGGGCTAACAGTTTTAAGCTGAAAGAGGGTAGATTTAGGTTAGACATAATGAAGAAGTTCTTTTCTGTGAGAGTGGTGAGGCGCTGGCACAGGTTGCCCAGAGAAGTTGTGGTTGCTCCATCCCTGAAAGTGTTGAAAGTCAGGTTGGATGGGGCTTGGAGCAACCTGCTCTAGTGGAAGGTGTCCCTGCCCATAGCAGGGTGTTGGAACTGGATGATCTTTAAGTTCCCTTCCAACTCAAACCATTCTAGGATTCCATGAGTCTATGTATCCTGACAACAGTTATGATTAGTTGCATGTGAGTACTAGACTTTTTTTGGACACCTGACAGTCTAGGCTTCCAAGTACCAGGAAAAAATGACCAAAAGCTAGAAAAATACAGCATAAATTACATATTGCATGCTATTTTTATGGGAGACAGGATTTAATGGTAAAATTTGTGAAATATTATAGCAAAGTGTCTGGACATGTTATTAATGACTGCTGGATCAAACTGAACCTGGACCGTATATGCTTATGATGTAGGAGGGCATTGTTTCTACCCACTGGCTCAGATACTTCCATATCTTCCAGAAGTTCACAATAAAAGCATGTGTTGAAGCAATTTAAAAATATTTTTAGTGCTTTGAGACTTACTTTTCAGAGACAGAGAGGATTTCAGCCAATGTGGCATCTTTAAGAAAATGCACTGTACTGATTCCTTCTATAACCTGAGCTTGAAAAGTAACTGCAGTTGCTGGAAATATTTCCTAGAACCAGTTAAAGGGCATTTGTCATCTTTAACATGAAACTAAATCAAGCCAAATTCCAAACAGCTCTGCCTGCCAAGAAATTTCAGAGTACTGGCATCTCTAGAATAATTCAAATGGGCTACAATAATGGCACAGCTCTGACTGGAACCCAAAGAAGTTATACAATATGTAGATAAGAAAGCCAGAGCTGAAGAATAGCCATATAGAATGTCACTCTACAAGTCACAAGCAGCAGTCTCATAAAATGACACTGACCAAAATTGCATGCTTTCCACAGAGAATCCTCACAAATGTCAGGATTGCACAAAGATCAAGGCAGAAATGTTTTTTCTTATTAACAAACTTAGGATAGGAAATTGACTTCTCTTGAGCTCCTTTCTTGCATATTCTTCTTATCACTGGATTAATTTTTCATCCCAATTCCAACTTTTTGTTTTGTTCTTCCATTTGCATTCACTCCCTGAATTCTCAGCCCAATTGGTTCACCTCACCAAAAACATGAACATGTGAACAGTTAACAGGAAGACAGGTGCACCATAACTGAGATTTCACTATTCTCTCATTACCAATGTAGGACATGATAATTCCCATTCAGGTTACTCCTTTATCTGCTTGCGTACTAAAGAAGATGTAATAACTTCCTTTTGCAGGATTTTCTATCCATAGCCTTTCATATATTTTTCTGTTAAAAGAAAGTTTAAATTCTGCTTGATTAACTAAATATGCAGAACACATGTACGTTGTGATTGCAGCATTTGACACTCCTAAAATATTACAAGCATTAAAACACACATGTGGATTATTATGGCTATGGATTTCAAAACTGGCTAGTACAATTATTTCTCCAATGTGACCCCAAGGTGCTACTGAAAGTAGTTTTATAGCATTTAATTTCTTCAGTAAGCATAGCATCATGAAACAGTATGAAAACAGTACTCATAGAAGTACGATGAAGCAGAGATTTTTCCAACTCCAGTAGCTTCTAATATCCCCATAGTATGATATACAGCGATTGCATGCAACAAGCAGAAAGCATGATTAACTTTTCAGCTTGCATAATGTATGCCATAGCAAGTAGCAGAAAACCATGCTGGCTACTGAGCACTTCCATTTCCTTTTAAAATTGGAACCAGAGATGGATGTTGGTGTCCTGAAAAATAACAAGGCCAGAAAACTGGATTCACAGCTCTCCAACTGAGGTGCTTTATTATCTGGCACTGACATAAAGGAAAGGAATTGTAGACTAAACAAAACATATTTTAAAACCTGTGGTAGATTATATGCATTTACTCCAGCCCCATATTAGTCTACACTAGGGTCAGGATGTTCATTGGATATTCCTGTTTCCCACTGGCCAATAACTGATACATTAATTATGTTAAATCAAAGATACTCCTCATATGGATTCATGCATATACTGACAAATAAAAAAGAATTGATGAACTCATATGTCTGATGTACGTAAGTGGAAAAACATTAACTTGCCTAATGTACTAATTCACATTTACCTAAGATTCAGTACAGCATGGTTTGTATCAACAGAAGTTCTATTTTATGGCATTAAAGTCAATGCTTAATGCCCCAGTTTTGTCATCTTACCTTTCCTAGGCAAGCCAAAACCAAAACCCCAATAATCCAATACTCAGTTCTTCTTTTATTATGGCCAATATGACAGACATTTTTTTTTTCACCACTAAACCACTTTGAATCCACAAGCAAATTCACTGGAAACAGAGCAAAGTTCCCTATGGTACATGCTTCTTTTCACTACCTCCTCCCTCCCTAGCTTAACCTTTTTTACAAGACTATATATACATATATTATGGTATTTGGAAATTGCAAAAAAAAACAATTTCTCCACTTGCTTTGGCTGAATGTACCAGATGAGGCATTCTTTGTGTGTTTATCACCTGACAAATAAACAACTCAATGAGAAGGAAAAGTTACTTTCAGAAAGGAAAATGATATCATTATTTCTTTTACATACCACAGGTTGCCAGTGATAAACATTGAGTTTCTCTTGTCTTTTCAAACTCTTAGCCCTTTAAAACATCAAATGGATATAAATTTGTATAGAAAAGCCTTAAATATTAATATGCTGTACAATATTAATTATCACATTTTATGTTAGCACATACTTTAAATCACCAATATTTTGAAAAGTACTACTTTACTAGAAAAAATTTAGGTTTTGATAAGAAAATATTACATGTCACGTACCATACATATCTTACTGCTGCCACAAACTGTAAATTTCCCATTTATTCCTGGAACATGCTCTGATGTAACACAGACATTCACAGCTTCCATAGAGGCTTCATTTTATACAAATAAAGCTCTTGTAAGCACGTCTGGTTCAAATCCCTAGTCATGGAAGAACTAAGCAAAATGGTCTTCAAAACTCCAGTTTGGTGGAATTGCCACTCTTGATCCTTTTTCATTGTGCCCAGAACCTCCTTCAGATGTCTCCTGGGTTGGTCAAAGGTAAAACTACAACAGAACTCAATGAAATGCATGGGTCTTTAGCTGCAAATAAACTTTTTTCAATGATTCATCTAAATTCCTTGTCCTAATTTCATAATATTTTATCTGACCCACAGTTATGTGTTTTTTCTCTATTTTACAACTGAGTCACTGGAAATTCGGGAAAATAGACATTTTTATTAATTTTGCTTTGCAATACCTAGATTTGCCTAAGAGCACACATAGTGCAAATACTTCAGAATGCCACATACTACATACTGACGAAAACCAAAAAATCTGTTGCTTTCATTGCGCAGTTGCATCATTTTACATTCTGGCAAGGACAAAGAAATTTGTGTGCATCATCTTAATTCTGACAGTGGCCAGCTTAAACTTTGAAACATATGTCTGAAATTCTACATTTTACATTTCACATCATTATAAAATTAACATTTCAACTGCTGTGAACCTACAGTGTATTTGAAGCTATGCAATTGAGTATTATATGGGAGCTTTTTCTCACCTTCTGTCTAAGGAATAAAACATTAATTCCAAAATTATTTGTTGCCGAGTATTTCCATTTTAAAAGAAAACATCTGTAGCAAATTATTAATTTTATCTGACAGCATTCTGTCTTTATAAAGCCGTTCTGCTGAGAGAGTTTGCTGTGACTCATTATGTAAAGTTGCACCTTTTTGCTAATTTTCTTTATTAATGCAGTACTGCATGTCTACTACAATCAGAACTGAGTAGAAAGCGTTGCTTGAGCTGAGGTCTTTAAAATGACGCTTTCATGGTTTTATTTTATGTTTATATGGTCTCACACTATTTTATTTACTTTAAATTGCAACAGTTTCCCTTTTTTTCTCTCAAACTCTGTTGCTTCAGACAAATATAGGACATTTTTTTATAATTTCCAAAACTCCTAACAGTAGTTAAAAGATTCATCATCCTTCTAACTTGCTATGCATTCACATACAGTTTATATGCTTCATTTCCATATGGTTCTATACCGCGTGGCCTAGAGAGCAGTAGGATATGGTTTTGCACTTCCCTGAAATGAACTACCTCTCATAATAAAAGCAAAGGCCTTGTCTGAAAGCTATGCCCCAATGTTCAAGGAATTCAAAGAGATAAATCTTGCTGATTCACACAAATGGCTGCAGTGCCCTATTTATGACATTTTATGAGTAAAGCCTTGAACTAGCAATATTCTTCAGTATGTGCTTAACTTTTAATTCCATGGAAGGATTTACCTTTTTGAAATGCTTAAATGTTTTCTGGAATTGTGACCTAAATAAAGTGAACAAGCAACTCCCACCCCAAAAAAAAAGGCAATAAATACCCTGAAGCCTATTTAAAGGTGCTGCCCCACCCACCAACTATGTAGCTACAACCTGCAAATGTACTCAGATTGGCTCATGTTAATAGTGAAAGTGAAGCACTCAAATGTGTTTCCTCTTCTCTCTCTTCCATTCCCCAAGGACATTCATGTTTGTCTTTTACCTTGAATAGCCATCTATTTTGAGTCATCTATGCTCATTTCACCTGTTCTTCTATGAAACTCTACAAAGAACACATAGTGAGAAATCAAAGATTAAGTTCTGTCTCTTTTACAATGCTTCAGAGAAGACAATGCTAATACAGGAAAAGTTATGGTAATGGTTTAACTAGGACATCTGTGCAGGTAAGGAAAAGTTCCAAAGTAGCTGTTCTAAAAAAATGCAAAAGTATTCTGTATGTTCTCCGACACTGTACTCTTTTTCCATGAATGAATTCTCAACTTGCGATTCACTTCACCTTTATCTGTGGCCTTCTCTCTTTTCTTTAGTTTTCTACAGTCATTTGAAACTCTTCCATTTATCGAAACATTTTGCCAGTGCTCAATATAAATAAGCTTGATCTTACCTCTTTAATCTTGATTTTGGCTTTCATTTTGAGTTACCTACTTTATTCTCATGTGTCATTTTAGATTAATTTGTTATGCTAAATACTTGCCAAATAAATAATGAGCTTTCAAATGAGCCCATATGTAATAAGGCAAGGATTCAATTATTCCTAACACTATTAACATTTTACTACCGTATCAGGGTCATGGCTGAAAATATGATAGACACATTTAGGATTTCCAAGATCCTTAGTCTCTTAGCTGTGAATCATTGTTATTGCTAAGACTTTGGCATCTAGTTATTTGTAATAGTGACAAAGAAGGGGAAATTCTTTATAATCATTCCTGCAACCAGAACTCTTGATGTCACTTATTTCAGTACCAAACTCAAATTGTTATATAGGTGCTGCTTACTGCTGAAAACTATTCTTTTGGAGAGGAGAATCAGGAGTCTAAGATTATATAAAGATGTGGTTCATTTTGTTTCCTTTTTTAAGCAAGAAATTTATTTGAGTTAATTCTGTTTCTTACCTGATTGTCCTTAAAACTGGTAATTGCCTCACAGCCACAGGTGAAGTTATTAGCTGCTTAGGGCCTTACTATGTGGAAGACTTTATGTGAATTAAAGGTAGTCTCCTGCAGAGGTGACAAGCCATGAGGGAAAGAAGAATACAAATGCAAGCAGCTAAGTTTGCACCATACCACCCACCAAAGGTACGGGAAAGGGATCCATGCATGCTATTTCCAATCCCTGTTGCCACATTGTGAATACCAACATCTGGGCTAAGGCAGTTTGAGGTATAAACTTATTCACTTTTCAAAATGTAGCCTTTCTCATGGGTTTGAGTCAGATCCTAAAATATTCTAAGATCACTTGCAAATGCCTTTGAGAATTCTTTCAACATCACTGTAAAGAGGTGGAATATTATTTTCTTGGACAAAAAATATGCAGTTCCAAGAATTTGATTTTCCCAGATTTTCTATAGCCATTTTGCCAACAAAAAAGAAACATGGGACTTTTCAAAGTACAAGATTAAAGAGACAAATCTGTCATTTGCATATTTGTCAAAATTTGCATCCATAATTTTGCATTCAGCTCTCCTCCCTATTCTATTTGCATCATTAGGAATGAAGAAAAGGAAGCAGCCACTTGGATTACAGAGTCTCTGAAAGCAAATAATATTCTAGCAGGATCAATACCTACATGTCCTTCCATACTGGTAGGTAGCAGGCATTTTCAACACCTTGGGAGAAACTAAATACTGACTGTCCAAAACACACAGCTATAAAGTGTCACAGCAGTGCAGGAAGTCTCTAGGGAATTACCAACATCCCAGGTCCTACCAGCAGTGAGGAATTTATGAAAAATTTGGAGGCTACCTTCCCATAGTCAACTATTTTCAAGTAATCATCTGCCTCTGGAGATTTAGAACCTGAAAAATGAAAAAATGTGTCCTGTATAGTGGCACAGCTCCAGTCCTACAGTGTAAACGAATCCTGCACCTACAGAAAGCCTAGGGACTAAAAGAGGTTACACATTTCTTAAAGAGGATTGTGTATAAATGCACTGAACACCAATGTCTGACCAAGGCAGCAGTGAGGCAAAGCCGTGCTAAATTCAAATCTTAGAAACTCCTTCCCCCCACCCCTCCCTTCTTCCCAATTTCGTGATTCCCCCTCTGCCACTCCTTCCTCCTCTCCCCATCCTCTGCTTCAGCACGGGGTCCATCCCATGGGACACAGTTGTCTAATGTGAGTCCTCCCCATGGGCTGTAGTTCTTCACAAACTGTTCCAGTGTGGGTCCCTCCTACAGGGTGCAATCCTTCAGGAACAGACTGCTCCAGTGTGGGTCTCTGCCACAGGGTCACACATCCTGCCAGCAAACCTGCTCCGGCATGGGCTCCTTTCTCCATGAGGTCACAGGTCCTGCCAGGACCCTGCTCCAGTGCAGACTTCCCACAGGGTCACAGCCTCCTTTGGGCATCCCCCTGCTCTGCTGTGGGGTCCTTCCTAGGCTGGAGGTCGATATCTGCTCCACTGTGGACCTTCATGGGCAGCAGTGGCACAGTCTGCCTCACCATGGGCTGCAGGGGAATCTCTGCTCTGACACCTGGGGCAGCTCCTCATCCTCTTTACCAACCTTGGTGTTTGCAGAGCTGTTTCTCTCACATATTCTTACTCCTGTCTTCTGGCTGCTGCTGCTGCATGGCAGCTTTTTCTGCTTCTTAAATACAGAAATGTTGCCACTGTCTCTGCTTGACTCAGCTTTGGCCAGCAGTGAGTCCATCTTGGAGCCAGCTCTGTTGAACACAGGGAAATCTTCTATAGGCTTCTAACATTAGCCACTCTTGTACACCCCCCGCTACCGAAAGCTGGCTACACAAGCCCAATATACCTAGTGAAGAGTGGGGTTTTGCAGCGCTCTCTCAAGTTCACTTCTTTTCTTGTGTATTAAAAGAATTTTCTGCCGAAGGTGACCTAAAAAGAAGCTGTATGTTGTTAATTAAATGTAGGTCCTAGATTTGCACGTTATTCTGCTCACACGTGTACGCAGTAGGTGTTTTTCACCTCTTCTTTCTTTCGCAAGTGTTATTCTGTTTGCTTAGCTGGATTGTTTTCAGTGGTTTGAGCAGTGACAAAACAGAATTATACTTGCAAATTTCCCTTTACCAGTAGCTGCCTCTGTGCAGCCCTAGCTAGAATATAGCCTTTGGCACTAACAGCCTGACAGCAAGGGAATGATATTTCTATTTGCAGTAAAAGAGTTAATGGGAAAAATCCATGTTCAGGACACTTCTCTGAGGTCAAAGACCATGAAATGGTTTGGGGAGCAAATTGTATTTCTATGTAGGAAACAAACACCATTTCTCACATAATTTCAGAAGATGATACTTGACATTTTCCAGAAAACCCTAGGAAGATGTAGTATGAGTGAATTTCAATGTATTCATTAATGAGAAAACTAAATTTTCAGGTTAGTTTGCTAAGTATAATTATGCTTCATTCAGTCATTTCTTTTTATTAGCCATTTCATGTTCCTGTAGTAATTATAGCCAAGTACATTTGCATTTGGTTTGGCAATGGAAGGTATGCTCTTTGCAGAAGGTTTGTCACAGAAAAAGTGGACTTTAGAGAAACTGATATGGGATTGTTACTGACTGCACTTGGAAGTGTTACAAGGAATAAATTAATTACTTAAACGCTCATAGATAAGTCCAAGAGAAAACCAGCTACATTGCGAAATGGATACGCAAATAAAATATAAAACATTGGAGAAGCCCTGGAAAATAAAAATAGAAGATTTTGATTACTCAGAACTAGACTGGAATACATTGAAAACGATATGAGTTTCATGTGGATTTGGTATGAGACTGCTTTGAAATTCCATAGGAATGTGCGAATACCCAGCTGTAAGATGGTAAAATTATTGTTATGTGTGGGAAGAAGTCTAACAAAAACTATGAGCTATATAAATGTAGAGAAAAAGCTAAAGAACTGTGATTTCAATCTCAGTATGGGTCAATCTCTCAAACTGTTGCTCAGTTATAGTCAGTCTGTACTCTTACAAATCTCCCACCAACTTTAAGTTTTACTTGAACTGAAGCAAAACCAGTAACAATTGCTGGGCAAATATTTTTTAGCCTGTCTGGCAGAAAAATGTGATGCATTGCTATATGGGAAGAATCTACAGAGATGAAGAGTTCATACTGAAAGATGAGCAGTGCACAAAAACATTTCCATCAAGTCAGCTGGTTTTTTTGGAGTTGGTTCTGAAATGGTAGCGTGAGGCAAAAAAAAAGAAGCAGGAGCTTCGGTCCTGCAATAAACTCTCAAGCAGAAATTACCAGTAGAAAGGCAAAAGGCCCAGAAAGCTCATACTTTATTCATTACCATAACAACGCACCAATAATGGAAAAATAATTGTCCTAAGTGGAATTTTTCTCAGAAGGGAAGCTATGAATGTCATGTCATCAGAGACACTTAGTGTGAGGTGGAAAAGTCACATTAAGAAATACAGCAGAATGAACTTAACAGAAAATCACATTCACAGCACAAGAACAAATGAAGAAATATGGAATTTTAATATGTATATAATGATCTATGAAGCACGTGGTTCTGATCAGGGCTTTTGACAAGACACAGTCCAGTAAACCTGGGCAGGATTTCTCTTATCTAACTGCAAATTTAGGCTTCTGAAATTTAGATATTCAGCCAAAAACATCTGTCCCCTTTCTCACAGCCAAATGAGACAGGTAAATGCCTCCAGCATATTAGTTATCCCGTGTATCTCAAAAGTCACATTTTACATTATGCCTATGCTAATTTAATGAGTTAACCACTTCAGGGAGCATCACTCTTCATTCTCTACTTCTTTCACACTTATACATCTACTGCCTCCTCTCTCCTGTCTCATGCACTTCTCTGAAAATGTGATAAGCTGACTGTATGTGTGACAAGGTTATGGTAGTGGTGGGCTTAAAGGTATAGCTTCTGTGAGAAACTGCTACGTAGTCAAAAAAAGTCAATGTCAGCCAGCTCCAAGCTGGACCTGCACTGACCAAGGCTGAGCCTATCAATGACAGTGGTACTGCCTCTGGGATGACATATTTAAGAAGGCAAAAAAGCTGTCATGCAGCAGCAGCCAGAAAACAGGAGTGAGAATATGTGAAAAAACAGCTCTGCAAACACCAAGGTCAGTGAGGAAGAAGGTAGGAGGTGCTCCAGGTGTTAGAGCAGAGATTCCCCTGCAGCCTTTGGTGCAGCCCAACGTGAAGCAGACTGTGCCACTGCTGCCCATGGAGGTCCATAGTGGAGCAGATATTGACCTGCAGCCCAGGGAGGACCCCATGCTGGAGCAGTCCCTGAAGAACTGCAGCCCATGGGAAGGTCTCATATAAGAGAAATTTGTGGAGCGCAGTGTCCCATGGGAGGGACCCCATGCTAGAATAGGGCAAGAGAGTGAGGAGGAAGGAGTGGCAGAGACAAAGCATGATGAATTGACTGCGACTCCCTGTGCCACTCAGCAGGGGATATAGAGAAATGGGGGTGAGCCTGGGAAGAAGGGAGCGATGGGGGAAAGATTTTATTAAGATTTGGGTTTATTTCTCATTATCCTACTCTGATTTTACTGGTAGTAAATTCAATTAATTTCCCCAAATCAAGTCTGTTTTTCTCTTTGATGACAGTTCCTGAGTTATCTCTCCATCCTTGTCTCAACCCTCTAGCCTTTCATTGTATTTTTCCCTCATTTACCAGCTGAGGAGAGGGAGTGGAAGAGTGTTGGGGGAGGCAGCGAGTCTACCACCAGCTTAGTAGATGCTTATAACCTTGACCGGATCCCTGTGTACCCGTGAG
>JBCJKH010041797.1:11080-21395 GCA_039877255.1 Loriculus beryllinus | reverse complement strand
AAGTTTTTCCTGATGTTCACATGGAACCTCCTATGTTCCAGTTTACACCCATTGCCCCTTGTCCTATCACTGGACATTACTGAAAAAAACCTAGCTCCATCATCCTGACACTCACCCTTTATATATTTGTAAATATTGACGAGGTCACCCCTCAGTCTCCTCTTCTCCAAGCTAAAGAAATTGCATTTCTGCTGGAATTATGGTGACATCATAAAATACACAACAGTTAGGAAGAAATCAGTATATCACTATCATTAATACAGCAGATGCAAAAGGTAAATATAACATAAGGCAAACTCAGCTGAATTTAAGCAGCCCATGGTACTTACTGGTTGTAAAAATTTGCTCCAAAGTGTACAGAAGTTGAACAAAGCCTGCAGTAATTTGCAAGAAAATGAGGGTCACCTTAAATGGTTGAACTATATCACTGTCGTATCAGTAATACACTAAAGCACATAAACTGGTCAGATCATGCTAAACTTGGTATTAATCCTACAAGTAGCTACTGCCCTAAGTTTAAAAATGTACTCTTCCAGGAAGCAGTCCCTTGTTTTAAGCCATAAAGTAATTGTACTATTTAAATGGCTTATAGCTAAGGCAACTTGTTTAGGGCATCATACTTTAAAACTGTAACTACTAATGTTACGGCCTTAGGGTTCCACATTCTTAGCTAATTAACCGCTAACATTTGTTTAATCTACATACAGCTTGTATTTTATTCTGAACCTTACTAGAAAGCAAGCCCCCATTGCCTGGATCTTTATCTCCAAAAACCCTTTGGTCCACATACCTTTATGCACACTGACTGAGAAGGAATACACAGGAAAGAAAACAGACAAAACATCTTTTATCAAGAACTATAGACCACTGATCTTTAAACCGATAACTGAGGTTGAAATACACACAGATTAAATGACAAATAACCTATCTGTTTAAAAAGTGAGTGTGTGGGCATATTATCCACAACATTAAACCTCAGACTATCTGAGCTCAAAGCACAGAACACCACAGAAAAACATGGTAAGCTAAGCTCCAAATCCTGCATCTGTGTTGGGCATTTCCATCATGTATCACACCCCTCAAATCACAGAAATCAGGGTTGGATCTGTTCCTCAATCCACATGAACAGCTTGAATAGGTAAAGCTAAGATCCTAAGATACCTTATAAGAGCACAGCTCTGAATAACACTAATACACATCATCTCCTGAAGAATTAATAACTCATTTGAATATTCAAGGCATGTGCAGGCATTTTATTTAAATACCCATCTTTCAACATGTATTAATAAGAGGCAAAGACTATTACATGCAGTTAAACTGTATTTTTGTTCATTTGTATTTTTCTAATACCTACCCTTCGTTTATGGTAACAACTTAATGAAATGCACTTACAAGTCTTTCTACCCATTACTATGCCACAGAGTAAGGATTACACTTCCAGAAATAAAGTTTAAATGTAATTTTTAACCACAGGAACTAAATGTACCTTCAAGAAAAGTCAAACTAATGTCTGCCATCAGAGGCAGGGATTAAATATAATGGAAAAAAATAAAAAATCTGCTTAATTTTTATTGTTTAACTTTTCCCTCTTCCATTTATTCCAGAACACAGAGAGTTTCATACTTTAAATTAACATCTATTTTTTATATTTGACAATTCCTGCCAGAGACAGTACTGGTGATTTCACAACTGCCTTATGAATAACCATTTTTACAAATAATACTGAAATATATTCCAACATTCAACTGTTGTTGAGCACTCTTCCACTTAATACAGGCAATAGGGGTGCTGTCAGGCAGCCACTTTAACATCAATACTAGGAAACATAGATAGATGCTAACACTAATTACAGAGATCTGGTAAAGGAGGTAGGAAATCACTATCCCTCAGGCGTAGCATTGCGCACCAGACCAAAACAGCAATCATGATTCATCTTTCACATGTTGTTAATCAAGGCACACATGGTTCTAATTTCATGCTCCCACAAGGCAAACTGAAGAAACAATTGTTTTTGAACTCTAACATCAAGATGAATAATCAAGGTTTATCATACTCATTGCTCAGTAAACTAAAAGCTTTCTATTTGACATCTGCCCTTTTCATTGTACAGCTCTCCAATGCTTTCACACAAGTTAAAATATTTTCTGTTTCTACAGTCATCAGTAATCGGATTATCTGCACTATTTATACACCTGCATTTTGGATGGCTTTCAACAGAATACAACAAAATACATTATCCATGCTAATATTTGCTATATAACTTGCATGCATTACATTGACTGCAGAATGAATTCTAAACCCTGCCTTGACAGGTTTATACTGTACTAATCCACTATAATGAAAAAAAGAAAAAGCTACTTCATATCAGAATCTGGGAAATGTAACTTTCTTTTAAGAGAGCATGTAATACTTACTTTTATAAACCAAACATAAGGAACTCATACTCCATTTGCGCAGTAATTGTCCAGACCTTTTATGATCATTAAGTATCTTTTTTCACAAAATGACAACATTACCCATGGTTTTATGGTTGACTTCCCACACGGGTAATTATACTTTGTCTGAACAAATTCTCCTGCCATTTCACTAGATATGGTTTTCTCAAGTTCCTCCTCTCATGGAAGGATACTGAATTGAACAGCTGCTGACTTAAATCCTGCCAGAGAATGAGCTGGTTCCTAAATGTACACACATAACAGTCATATACCAGCTAACTTCACAGGGGTCTTTTAGGATTTTTGGGGTTGAAACATGCTGATTGAAGATTCCAAATTGTAGGATATCTAAAAAAAGCCTCAAAACCCCAAACCTAAACCAAACAAAAAACCCACAAAGAACACTAACAGTAGAAATGCCTTTTCATTATGCCTCGTTCCTGGATATTTTAGTTCCTATCGAAAAAAGGCAATGTGGAAAGTTACCTTAAGACATTAGTCAGGCTGATAGTAAGAAATCACTTAAAGAAGAAATACAAGGAAAAGTATTTACAGCCTGACTCCTCAGTAGGCAACATAGATTCACACAGCTGTTCACTGACTGTATGTCAACTGGGTCACTTGGAGGAACAAACGGTTCCTAAAGCCACAATCTAACAACAGAAGCAAGTTTCATCTCTGCTATTTGCTGCCTACCGTGAAAATCTTAAATCTCCGAGTCAAACCCAGGAATTCAACGCAGCAAAGCATGGCAGGAAAAGGGCACCAGCTCTTATTTCTCCCATGCAATTTGCAGGTTTGCCTAAGAAGTTTTCTAGGGTGTGCAACATCACACTTATTTTTTTTTCCCCAACTTTAAAAGTCTGGTAAATGAAATTTTCCACTTCCAAGTTAGATTTCCAACTTTTAGTTTGGTAAATTAAAAACTTACAAAAACCCACACAGACAAAAAGCCCCCAAAATCAACAGAATATTTTCAAACAATAGGCACTTCCCACAAACACTACAGAAATGTCTAAGGATATCTGGACAAAAGCCAAAAGTCTGTATTTAAACCAGTGCTCTCTTAACTGTGGGATATGGCCCCTAGCAGGCCAGCTGGGAGAAAAGATGAGGTGTTTGGGAAGGGGAGGGGGAGACAAAGCCATGCCAAGACAGGTGCACAAATGGTGATTGTGACTAGGAAGGAAGGAGGTGCAAATGGGAAAGTTGTTTTTAGAGGAACCCAAGACAAATTAACTTGAGAAACACTGACTTGTGCTATAAACAACAAACAGAGTAACTCACAGGTGAAATAATGGAGGAGAAATGAATGCAGCCTGTTCTGCATGCTTACTGCTTCACACATAACACAGCACACTGTAAAATGAGCAAGCTAGCTAATTACTCCACTCAAAGAATAGATGTCTTCTTATGGTGGGAAGTTATTATTCACAGGGCTCCTCACACTTAGAGGAACAATTGCATAAGCTCTGGATTTTAGCTTATGCCCCAGCGCTTCTAAACTAACCTGTCTAGGAAAAAATTACATTATGTATTTTCACTCATTTAATTGACTGCTCACTTAATGTGCAAACACGCAAAGCCATAAACTGAGGCTCTTTTCTCCCCCAAAGATATTCAAAGAGAATTAGAAGATAATCAAGAATAGGTTTCAAGAGGTGACTGAAGCATGAGAGAACAATAGATACATTATTTATATTAATATAAGATATACGTAGATGTTCATTCATTTTGCTTACCACAGTTAAGAAATTGTGTAGCTTTCAAAGGAGAGAACATAAGAAAAACAAAGACCAATGCTTCAGAGCTATGAACTGTATCTTTCAAGATTTTACACATATGGAGGCTTGCTGCTTCTCCTAAATCAGCAAGTACTTCCAAGTCAGCCAGATCCAAAAAGAAAGTTCTTTCCTTTAAAGCCTAGCATATGCAATGGCACCTGGAGAACAAATAAAGGGACTTATTTCCAAAATCATAAATAGTTCACTAATAGTGTACTGCTGCCAGATTCCTACCTTTCAAATTGGAAACTCCTCGCATGAGCTTTTTGTTTGATCCCAGGTTTCATCCAAAGAAACAGAAAATCTGTAAAAGTAACTAGGATTGACTCCGTAGGTTCAGTTTTAAGCTTCAGCCAGCACACGATTCACCATTTTGACTATTTCAGCACAGCTTTTTGTGTTCTTCACTTCTCAATCTAATGCCAAAGTGCACACAAAAACCCCTTTGTAATTCTGAGAGAAACTGTCATCAAACATCGATTAATTGCTTTATTCATAACTGTTCTACCTAAAAAATTCTAATTTGAAATTTACTGCATTGCTGGAGATTTTAATTGCACACAAGCTTAGAGCAAGCAGACTGGAGATACTCCATCTGCAGTACAGAGTGAGTTTATCTGATTTGTAACTTGTGAAAGCTGAAAGAACAGCTGCTTGCAAAGAAATCTTTAAAGAGAACATCACATAAAGGCTGGAATGTGAAAAATTTGACATAGCACATCTATTTTGGTTTGTGTGTATTCACACAACTTCTCCTCCAGTCCTAATCCTTCTCCTGTATTATTCTGAAGTCACTGCAATCCTTTAAGAGCTTTGTAGTTGGAAAATATGAAATGCATATTCTTAGGGACTTATCTGTAATTCTTACTTACACAAATGAAACATACAGGCACAACTAAGGAAAGTATTACATCGCCACAGGAGCTCGTGACTGTAAAGAAGACTAATGCACATTAATTCTATAGGACCAACATATAACTAGCCCAAAGTTTTGGTTCTGGGCAACATGAACACAATCTAGCAATAACTCCACTTTACTGATTAGAGTGCCACAGAACTCATAAAACTTAAAAGTAGATCGGATTTGAGATTGTTCCATCTTAATCCCTCTCTTTGAAGTAATGCAATTATTTTGGACATAAAACCCTATTCTTAGGGACT
Organism: Loriculus beryllinus; assembly: GCA_039877255.1. Classification (NCBI taxonomy): domain Eukaryota; kingdom Metazoa; phylum Chordata; class Aves; order Psittaciformes; family Psittacidae; genus Loriculus; species Loriculus beryllinus. The sequence continues at coordinate 16,015 of JBCJKH010041797.1, read as the reverse complement.
TAGAAACACACAATTGTACTCATCCATAAGATTTTAAAACTGAGAATTCATAAGCAGTATGGTTCAATTCCAGGAACAATCAATTACTTGCTTGCCAAAATCCCATGTTCTAGCTTTAAAGACTCTTTCACCATTCCCCAACAGTATTCTTAATACCTCACATGAAACTTGTTTTTGCAGATGAAGTAAAAAATAACTATCTCTACAATGATATGCACATTTCTTCCCAAAGTTATGATCCTTGTGAGCTATATAACTTAAAAGGGCTCAGGCAATGAGAAGCTAGGAATTTACATGGGATAGGCATCTACCCAGCAGCAATGAAAAGGTACTCATCACTAATTACAATATCATGAGGGACAACAGAATAACAACATACTAAAAAGCACCACATTTACTCCATATACAGCCATGCTATACAATCCCCTCATCAAAAGTGAGAGGCAGATTGCTACAGCTTCCAAACAGACTGGCATGACAGCTGTATCAGACATGTGGATGGCAAGAAAACATAATGACTAAAAATACTTTTTGGTTAGAAGTAAAAGTTCCTGTTCATCAACTATACTAATAAATTACCTTTCCTTATAAATCTGACCCCAGGAAGCAATCAAGTATTCCTCCCTTTCTTCCTTTCACAAAGTTAATGGACAAGCTGGATAAGCTGGCTTCCTGCAGAGCCAGAAACAAAGTCTTGGCTATGCTGCCCTTCCTTCTGACTGGGTTAGAGGTACAGGCTTTGGTTCCTTCCCTACTATGCATCGTTACTGCCCCTAAGACAAGCATGCAGAGATTCTTGCTGCTGAATTATGCAGTAGTGCAGGGGGGGATTACTTTAGCAAATACATTTCTTCTTAGAGCCTCTGTCTAGTCCTGGTCCACAGAGATGAAAATTACTCCCACAGCTTAAGCAGAAATACATTCAGCAGTTGAGGATTAGAAGGTTCCAGTGCTTACTATGTAGTGAGGATCCACATGGTTGAACTTCAGAGGCACAGGCAGATACATTTGGTGGCTGCAGATTTAAAGCTTCAGCTGCCAGGGAATTTATACGCTCCTGGTTACCCTCTATGGAATACAGCTATCATCTACAGCCAAGAAAACTCCATTTGGAATGTGTCAGAAATACACATAAAGCTGCACAAACACTTCTGACCCACCTGAAGGATACTTGGATGAAATAATTGTCAAACATTCCAGCCACAGTGGCCTCTCTCTGCAAGCAAACTGGAGCTTCCACACTCACAGCCATTTAAGTAGGAAAAGCTCTGCCAAATGATGATCAACACCAGGAATCTGAACACAACAAAATAAAGCCATCCAAAATACAGCTTTCTGAGGAGACCTCGAGAATGCCTCTGAGTACTGCCAAGCTTGAATAAAATTTACCTCAGAATTCAGCTGATCAGCAAGGCTGACTTTCTTCTCCTATGGTTCAGGTTTTCACGCTCTGCAAAATCCATGTATTTTGTCCCTAACTGTGCTATTCAACGATCTCTTTTTTATAGCTTGTGCCATCAAGATTGTTGAGGCTATTCACAACGAAAGAAGGATGAAGAGAAGCCAGAATACATTCAAATATTCCTGTGTGCTCATCTCTCTTCAGTACCTGGATCTGAAAAGCATTAAGCATTGCTGAACATTACTGTTGGAAAAAAGAATCAAGGAAATGTTTGCGTTTTAAGTATATCTGTGCTGGCAAACTCTTCAGGCATTATGTGATACCAAGTCTTGTGAGGTTTTTAACAACTAAAAAAGGGAACCTAAATACAATTTTTTATACAGAGATTTATATGTTTGAAATAGTATTGAAACTCCAGTCTGACTGCATTCAGTTTCCACTAATAAAAGTCACACCCTATGGATATCACACTTTATAATACACTTGAACAAGTAAAACAGTTTAAGAGATGCATTTTTCCTACGTATTTCATGTTAAGTGCTTTTGAAAGTAGGCCAAAGCAAAGGTTACACGTTCTATCCATATAGTACTTGGCTAGTTCATAACTGCCATTTCCATACTAATTAATACACTGCTTGACGTGAAATGTGATAGCTGCTAGAACACTGACACAACCTGTATCACAACCTGCCTGGGCTTTAGATTTCTTCAGTGGTGCCACTTGCTTAAATACTCTTAAAACTCTTCAGTATTTCCATTCTAAATCTTTCTCATGAGGGATTGCTCTTACCCATTCCCTAGAACCTTGGAGCACTTCTGGGGTTTGTATTATTGGTTAAAATTGGATTAGCCAATTAAAAAGCAAACTCTGACAAAATCCACATCATGATAACATCTAATTTTTCAGTCAAAGCAGCTTTCTTTTAAATGATAAATTCCCATTCTTACTAATAAATAATAATATGAAATCACACCTTGGGAAAAATAACAGGAAACCTAAAATCAAATACCTGATGTACAAATGCAGGCTTGGCATATGGGTTAAATCTCATGGCCTACTCCAACAAAATGCAGGAATGGTGTACAAAGTGCATTTAGCCTCAGGAAAAACACCACTGCTGTGCTGCTCTAAAGAAATCCCTCTGCTTTCCACACAAGCAGCACCAATAAGATCCAGACTCCTTCCACACTAAGTTCTTACAAGTGAAAGGAACCCAAAGAGAGGGTATCCTATTCCGTAATTTTACCTACCTCACTTAAACTGATAGAAATTAAAAGATCATTTTAAAATATGTATCAAACACATCAGCTGCTCAAGTGAAAAAAGAAATCAGCAAAGACATAATCTTACATAGCATTTCCATTGTGGTAACAACTGGAAAGGTCAAGCTAGGCTAGGTGCCAGGGTGCAAGAGGCTGTAACTGCTCATCACCATGGCATATTTTATAATGTCTACAGACCAGCTTGTTCCTGTGGTGTTGCACATACACGTAAAGGAGGATGGTGACAATCCTAAAGCCTTAAGGCTGAAAACAGGTTCTCGACTTCCCTTCTCACCCAGTTCTCTGTAAAACACCTTATGAGGCACTAACTATTAAAAAACCACCCCACAAACACTTTCTGCCCTGTTTTGAACAGAGGATTCATCTTGTGATTTCTTCCTGCTCAGAGACTTGGGAAACACAGATTGATTTCCTGCTTTATCCACACCGCATCAGACAACTTCAAGGAACTTCTTAATGCTTCAACACAACTTAAAAAGATTTAAATTTTCTTTAACAAAATTTAAAAGAAGACAACTTCTTTTAAATGCTTTAAGGTTTCGAGCAAGCCATTTAGAACCTTTTCTGCCCTAACCTCTCATCTGTAAAATGGGATAGCAGAATTTCCCTTCCTCCAGTTGTCTATGAAATAACTTCATATAGCAAAACACCCAGAGAAAGGACTGCCATTTATCCTGTGTCCACATACACACCACTCGCTTGGCATCACGAGGCGCAGATTTCATGTCATGTCTTTTGATGATATCCATAGTAACAACTGTTAAAACAAATCCTTAGTTTAAAATTCTCCTTTCTTTAAAAGGGGAGTGCTTTGGTTTTACATATAGATTTAACCACTTTTTGTAATAAAGCTTTTCTGAATCGCCAAAGTTGAGTAACAAATCTTGACCCTACTAAGATTTGGTTTTCGGGTACGCAAAACAGAAAAATTCCATGCACCCAAATAACGTAGCTGATGCAGAGTTGATAAGCTAAGGCTTGACTATGAAAGAAACTAGATGCATAACTGCCCACATTATAATTTGTGAATTATTGGCCTGAGTTGTTTTGATTAGTAATAAGGTGTGAGGTGAACTTATTGTAATAGAATAATCAGGGTAAGTGGTAATAAGTGCTTATATAAATTTGACACGAGCTATTTGAAAGCTAAAATACAATCTACTGGGGGGGGAATCTGTAAAATATTTAGGAATGAAAAAAGCTCACATTCACAGTGGCAATAAAATGTGGCTTTCCACAAAGTGATGTTCAAGCCACTGAATTACAATGTAGCAGAAATAGGGTGTCAAATCAGATACAAAATCATCTGCTCTGATTTTAGTGATGGGGCTTATTAACTTTTCTCTTGACTTTTAAATACTTAGCTTTGTGTAACAATTTCACCATGACTGGGCAAAAAACAATCAAGCGAACACAGCAAGTATTATCTGGACCCTATTTAACCTCTGCCTAATCTGATAATGTTTGTTACTCTAGCCCAGATCCTCCAAGGCATGAGACACACCAAATTCACTGCTCACCCATGTTCTGTAAAATAACAAAGATAAAGCTTCAAAACAGATTTCTCTACATACAAATACATGTCACATCAAGGTACACACACTCTCAGAAGGAAACCATATTAAACGTCTACAGTTTCCCTTTGAACACTACCATGAATTCTGTTTTTCCTCCATCTCAAGTTAGCCAAATCATAAAATAAAATGTGATTAACTGGTTGAAAGCAAAGGACTCAAACAAAAATTATCCATCAGACTCAGTGCTCACATGGCCACTCCATGGTACTGTTTTCTTCTCATCTGCTGTTCTCACAGCATCTTCCCCAAAATAACAGCAGATAAACTGGTTTGCACCATAAAAGTTAAACTGACACCTCTCTTTCAATAAATAAATTTCAATCAGTCCCATACAGTACTTGTAAAAAACTGTATCCTCTATAAAAGGAAATGCACAATTGTTTCCAAACTTTTTATAACCACATTTTAATGTGCAATAGTAGGAAAATGAAAAACTGAGTATTTCAGGATGTTAACACATGCTGAAGATAAAACTGTAAAAAGTTTTACCCTCTGGTTATAACATCCCCTGGATGACCAGCAAACATTTACACTGATCTAGAAGTGCAAGAACCATTTTTACACAATGGCTTCACTTGGACACTGGCAGTAACTCTGGCCAGCCTGAAGCGCCAGCCCCAAGACACTCACAATCAACACAGCACTAGCAAGAGGGTCAAGCATTAGGACAGA
>JBCJKH010041797.1:0-10980 GCA_039877255.1 Loriculus beryllinus | reverse complement strand
CAGACTGCCCAGGGAAGTGGTGGAGCCAACCAACCTTGGGGGTGTTTAAAAGATGTGTAAATGTGGCACTTAGGGACATGGTTCAGTGGTGGACTTGCCAATGCTGGGCTAACAGTTGGGCTCTATGATCTTAAGGGTTTGCTCCAAGTGGAACAATTTTATGATTCTGTAATTATTTGAAATGCTCTAAATACTTTAAAATGTAAAGCTGTTCAAATACTACTTAACACATGAAACATACACAGAAACTTTAATCTGACTGCTTGAAGTTTCCACTTATTACAGTCCATGGTTCTCACACTTTAGAACGTATTTCCAAAGGAGACAACTTGAAGAAATCCATTAAGCTGAAAGAAACGGATCATCACATAGGAGTTCACACTCTTAAAAAAACAACCAATTACAAATAAAAAGACTTTGAAGCAGTTTGGCCCCCATACAGTAACTCAAACTGCTGTTCACTTGGCATATATAGATATTTACCTGAAAATACATTACTACTATTCCTCCTGCCCTGAAAAGGTTAAGGGATCAGTACTGACATACAAAGTATGATATTAATAAGTAGCATCTTTACATAAAACACTATAAAGCAGCAAGTATTTGAAAAAATATTATACTCTTCTAAAATTAAATACTTCTATGACACCAATATCCACAGTGATTTCTCTGAAATCAGACACTTTTCGCCCTAGACCATAGGATGAAGTGATTTGAAATGGAAATATTTCCTGTCCACTCACTGCCAGTTTCTGTTCCCAGAGTGATATAACAGATGACATCCACTACAATAAATTCTTTTATTAACCATAAATTTGAGACTGCTTTAGGGATTTGAGTGTTCAGTTTCATGCTGAAAAAATGTAATGTTATCCACAGCCCATCAGCATGTGTAACAAAAACAGAGCCACAGGTTATAGGACTTTGATCAAATGATGAAAAAAAAAAAAATCTTCTGAATTAAAAAAATACTTGAAAAAGCATCCACAATTTTTAGCATCCTATTTTTAAAGAGACACATGCACATTAACTGATCCTTTTCTACAGGAAACAATTACTTTAACAAAAGACACTACATAGAAAGTCAATACCACGAACAAGTTTCCTTCTAGCAATTATCTTATTTAAGACACCAGAACTGCAATGCAAGTTTTAAGAGCTTAAGCATGTAAATACACAGACTAAAAAGTTACTGAACCAGTATTTCTCTCAAACTTTCACTTGACTTCTTTTTATCAAAATTAAACTGAATTTATAAACATATAATCCTAAAACATTGCAAAGGAAGATAATACAGTACAGAATATAAACTCCTTTCAGTTTAAACCTTCACATCTAGTAAAAGAAAATTGCATTATTGTAATAAATTGAGATGTGGATCCAAAGGCCAGCATGTTTTACTCCCAATGTACATAACTCACAACAGCAAACCTACTGATTGTAAAATATAAATATGGAAACTATTATTTTCTCCCTTGCAACAAAACCTAACTTTATTGGAGGGAAAGTGGAGAATTCATACCTATAACTACATATTCATACCTATGACTACAAATCAACTTCACACATACAAGCATGCAAACAAACTACTAGAGTGTACAAATCGCTAACCTCTGCAGTTAAATGGAATAGAGAAAACAATAACTAAAACATATACACCAAATGTCACATGGCTACACTGAAGAACAGTTATCCATATCTATCAGCACTGTTAGATGATACTGGGGTTATTCTATCACTTAGTTTACACCTTTGATTCCTACATTTACTGCCAGAATGTAATTAAAAAAGGTCTGCCCTCACAGCGTGTTCTTTACTGAGCTCAATGTCCCATTTTCAAACCTCTGCATGACATTTCACGGCTAGTGGTCCTTATTGAAAGAGAACCCCAAAAGTGAATGGCATGATTAGTGAATTACTCTTACAAATGCAACTATATGGAGAAACCAAAGCTATCCCAACCTGCATTATTCCTGACTAATGAATAAAAGATAAAGGTTTGGTTTCCACTGATGTCCTGCACAAGCATAAGAGTAATAACTTTTCACCTGTTAGGGTCAGGGTGAGTTAGGTGTTTGTTTTGGTTTTTTGATTCTTATTTTAACTTTTTTTGTGGTTAACCTATTAGTCCTGTCAGAAGGGAAACTAAGATAATTATTAAACACCATCAACATAAATTGCTGAAAAAAAATTTAAACAATAAAGCATGCTACTGATTCTTTGAAAAGTACCTTATTAAGTAGTTTTTATAATACAACAGAAAGTAAAACATTCTATACTCTTTTAGGACAAAGCATCAGGCTATACATCTGGTCCTTTCTTCTAAGCGGTATCTGGAAGTCTCAGAGAAAAAAAATCTGAGGCAGTAAAGTCAAAGCTCTTTATAATGGGGAATAATCCTTGACTGTACTCCACAACCACACAAATTCACTCACAGATACTGTACTACCAGGAGATGCTGTCTTCAGAGCAAGACAAGAAAATAAAACTTAGAGAAGACCTAGAGGGTCATTCTGTAATTTTAGCAGTAATCTGCCCAAATTCCATTCACAAACTATAGGTTGTGTACCAAAGTCCCCCCCTCAGGTCACAAATGAATACCCTACCCTTCATTTCCTGGCAGGAAGAGTTGTATAGCGTTACCGTGCACTCTGTCCCACCACAGAGCTGGCTGCAGTTCAACAGCCGCTGAAGTGATTTCTGAAACATTATCATCTTCTTGCTTGTGAAAAAGTCACTGGTGAAAAAAACGTTCACATGACAATTCTTGATAATTTAAGACTTGAAATTTCATATATGCTCACTATACTAACCTCAAACTCTTTTGACGATGTACTTTTTTAAAGGTAACTGAATTAACACACCTCAAGGGTGGGAATTTTAAAAGTATCTCAGTAGTTACATGGAGCATCTTAATCACAAAATTAGCTCAGGGATTTCTCAACTCCCCTGTCCAGTCCTTGGCTCTACAGTTCAGCACGTCCAGACCTACACCTAACATGACTGCATGGGGACCTCATTTTATTCATGCTATCAAAATGACCCCAGTTGTGAAAAGAAGGAAAAGAAAAAAGGAAAGTAGAGGTACTTTCAATGCAAACTGCTTTAATAATTTCATTTACAATGCAGCTCACAAACAGGTGCATTAAAACAGGTGGGAAGGGAAGGGCAAACAGCAAGACCAAAGTGGGAGAAAGCAGATGGGAGTGAAAATTTCACTAACCAGCTTCACTGCTGAGTCAACATAAAATGTAACTACATGCTGAGCCACAAAAGAGAACAAATCCCATTGAAAGTTAATAGGAGTTAGGGCACTCCATTCTTTTTCAGAATCCCACACCAAGCTTCCAAGGATCTGTTCACACTTACAGGGTGAACTTGAATCACCCATTTATACCCCATACCTCTAAGACTTGAAGGCAAAGAAGCCCAGCACAAGCTTGAAAACTTTGCTAAAAGGGTTTGTGATTCAGCAACGCCCCCTTCCCACACTGTATTTAGAGCTCATCCAGACAGAGCAGTCTTTATGCTCAGAGTAAATTGCACAACTTAGAGGTTCCAACTTCCATCCTCATTTTGTTACTACTGCCTGTAATTAGGGGCAAGCCCAGGCAGGGAGATAACACTGATCTCCGTAGAAACTGGAGGAGTATGAAGCAGTACAAGCAGGCTTTACCAGGGCTTTGAGACAAAGATACGGACTGGCACCTGAACAGCTCAGACAGGGAAATTGTCCAGGCACAGCTGTACCCAAAGTTACTGTGGTGCATTTAAAAAACATATAATAAAATCTATCCCTCAGGGCCTCTTTGTAGAAGTTATTACTATGTGATAAACCAAGATGTAACTTTACACTGCACCACCTACTCTATGACCAAGAGGCTGTATGGGGTGTTCCAGAACACACCTACGCCACGCTCAGACTGAAGAGAGCTATTATAAAGAAAGCCCCTAAGTATCAGCAGCTGTCATGCCAGCAAACTGCTCTCTCTGAATGAGGTATGATGCCCCACTAACACAGCTATCCTGCTTCTGGCAGTCAGCTCCCTGGCTCCCAGTTAGCCCCACTGCCTGCAACACTGCCCTGCACTGAGAATATTCACCCAGAAACTCTCCACACCGGATTAACTTCAGAAATGAGCAGCATTCTGAATGAGCGTCCCAGTTTCGTGGGTAGTAATATTCCCATAGACACAAATAAGCAAAGCGAGATGAGGCTTAATTTCCAAGTGCGCAAAGCACACGGCTTTTGCACTGAGGACAGTGACAGCTGCCGAGTGCTGGGTAACCACACAAGCATAAGCCACTTGAGGTGTAAAAGACAAAATCCCATCAGAATGGAAGTCAAAGTTTTGCCACTGATTTTAACAGGCAGGATTTTAGCTCTTTCGACAAAACAAAAAACCAAACAAACGACAGAAACAAGAAAAAACCCCTTGACAAACCCCTCAGTATTCTATATTTAAAAGGAAACAGATTGAGGTGTTGCATCCACAAGAAGATGACAAGCAGAGGCCTGCATACAGTTTGTGAAATTATTGCATAAAAGAGAATGTGACTACTAGAGGTCTCTAAAGTTGTATTTTTTAATGCTTTCTTATTCCAAGCCAGTCACACCTGGAATACACATGTTGAACTGAGCAGCTGAGAGCTTCTAGTTTCAACAATTTAGAAGATTTACTGTGTGGAACTAAACATTCCCCCATTATGCCTTCCTACTAGCTGAACTAAACTCACACACAGTTTTAATCTGCATTGAAAAGACAAACAATTTTTATCCTGTAAAATTAAAACTATAAAGGGAAGTTTTACCAATCAGATTACTCTTTGAAAGTCTCTATGCAGCTAGATAAAACTCTACTTCTATGGATATGCAAACACAAAAGAAAATCTCCTTTCATGAACCCTAGAATCTAACCTAAGAGCTCGTTTTAAGATTGGAGTTCTACAACTTTAAAGGAAAATATTAGAAACATACATAAGTATTTATGTTACAAATACAAAACTCTAGACAATAAGTTTATTTTATAGAGTGCATTTCAAGTGACAATATTATGAGTTTAGGATTCCCATGGAGGACTAAACCCCTCCATTTGAAAATACAAAGCAAAATTAATTAGAAAACATAGTTAGAAAAGTATTCTTCAAAGAGTTCTTAGAAAGGATCACCTTGAATGTGTTTGATGCTGAGGAGACGCCATAACTTTTCTTCACACAAAAGCAGTCATCAACAGAGCACAACCAGATGTTAAGTTTTCTTTTCTTAGTTTTTGTAAACCTCTGTGACCTCCCTCAAATTAAAAAAGGGAATAGCATTTTTAAAGCCACAGGAGCTATCATTAGTGAAGCATTCTAAGGATTTTCATTAATTCATAGCCAGCCAACCAGGAATTTTCCCACAGCCGTATACAAAAAAAGTCAGAGAAGTCACTGATTGCTTGGTTGGATTTGAATGTAGCCAGAAGTAAGATCAGAAATATCTAGTCCCTCCCACTGATAGGAGAGTGAAGAACATAGGGAAGGTCAGAAATTAAAATCCAAGTCTGCCCACCAACCATGAGGAAAATCCAGCATTGCCATATTAGAGTGGGTATAGCAACATTTATTACATACAATTTTGTAAGATAAGAGATTTCATAGAGATTGATAGAAATCAATTCTTTGGAAACCTTCAAACACAGAAGGTACAGTTCCAAGCAGAACTGTGTGCTTATCATCTCCTCTACACAGCACCCTCAAGACTCAGACTGATGTTGTCTAGTTGTACTAACAACCACCCATTATAGCAACTTACGACCTGATACACAGCTTCAGTTGGAGTCCTTTGAACTCTGCATGTTCCCATTTGTCCCTTAGAGTTTCTGTCAGCCCAGGGTTCCAGCACTTCCCATGTTAGATCATCAAAACACAAAGGTTACAGAAAACAGACAAATGCATTTCAGCAGTGCTTCCCTCAAAGACATTACAATGACCCCTGCATTCCTATGACATGTTATGCTCTGCACAGCATTTGTAAAGAAAAAGCAAAAAGCTGGGTACATACTCAAAGGCTGCTGGCTTGCAGATGCAAAGGTGCATCTGTCAAAACAGAGCTCATTTCAGACACCTCTGTGCACTGTCAGGTCACCAAGGGGTACAAATTTGATTCAAATAAGTCATGGGCACACAATTCCAATTCTGCTGAATTAATCAGAACATACATTTCAGAGTTTACGCTTTCAGGCCTGCAAGCACAGGTATAACACCTGATCAACCATGAAATCTTGCAAGACAACACTTTCACACTCTATGATTCTATGTTGGACAGAATCTTGGGCAACATGGTCTAGTGCGAGGCATCCCTGCCCATAGCAAGGGGGCTGGAACTAGATGATCTTAACGTCCTTTACAGCCCAACTATTCTACGATTCTACAATTTGGGCACATACAGAATAAGTAGCATGAGTGATGTGCTTCAAAACCAGATTTACTGTCTTGCTGAATAACAGCACAAAACCAGATGCATAAAAGGGTGCTCATGCATTTACAGCTCTAAACTTGAGGCAACATGAAGAAGCACCCTAATAACGGATTTAAAGCATTTAACTTTAATTTATATGCTAAGCATTTAACTTTAATTTAAAGCATTTAATGGATTGCTGACATATATTTCCTATGTTCAATATCCATTTATATACTACTGATAGATTTTGACACTTCACTGAAAACACTGCTCACTTGTCTTGTAGCCACCATCAATGTTTTCCATGCAGTAGGTGAGCCATCAGGCTTTTAGTTCCTACTGCCCTAGATGTGTCTGGCCTCTCCCAAACGGCCTTGACAGCTTTCCAGAGGTACAGAGTCACACCAGTGAAATGCCAGAGCAAGGATTCTTTGGACATCTAAAGGAAAGCAGCCCCTACCTCTTCTGTTCTGCATCATGCACACCCACAGGTTGATACCAAAATTACTCTTATTTCATTTCTACTTAAACTTATTCAAAAGGGTTTGCTAGCCATGATTCCAGCCCTATTTATTGCTAGCATACTAAGAAAATTATTTCATACTTAACTCTTTTATCCTGCTCCTTTTAGGTTAAGGAATTCATCTATGGTCATTAATGGATTATTTAATTCAAGCTAAAGGGGGGGGGGGGAGTAATGCACTGGATGGCTCTGGCAGGAGGAGACAGCTACTTTCCCAAGCCAATACAAAGAATTCACCCACCTGTTTGAAGGCATTCATCACCTACTGCCTAAAGAGCCTATCAATGAATGGAGTGGGCCTAAAAAGTATGGAAACAGCCACTTAACAGGTGTCTTTTACTAGAAGCTAACACAGCATCTTGAGTTTCAAATGTGTGAAAGATCCACAACACCCAAGAAATGCTAAAATATATGGGTAACCACTTAAAGGGATAGCAAATTAGAATTCAGACACTGTCTAGCCAGAGAATTAACTTCCTGTTGCTATCCCCTTACTACCTGAATGAGGCTTTAAGAACAGAGTACCAAGAGGCAGTGTTCTGGTACACCCACAGGACTTTTGCATTATTATCAGCACAAGGAATAGTAATAAATAGGAAGTCTGGAACAATTCTTCAAAGCCAGTAGTGATACAACAGTGTAAAAGCCTTCAAGTGAGATAAAATTCCAAAGAATACAGTATCTCCTGAAATGTGTGCTGGTGCTTGCTAAACCTCTAATCCAAGCTTTAATTACTTTTAATCACAAGTCAAGCTTTGAAAGAACAAATCCTTACCTGCACATTTAATTTCCCTCATGCTCTCAGAATCTATCTGCACAGCAGTGAGAGGTGACAGGAGGACTAAACAATGATGTGACTTGTTCATGTGGCTTCATGTACTATTCCTTGTATTACCTGTTAAAACATTGTTATTAACCTAAAAACCTTCTTGTTAATCTGCAAATTTCCTTACTGTGAGACTTTCTCAGCGGGTTCCTGAAGTTTGTTGGGTTTTCAGTTTTATTTTTAGGAAAAAAAACCCTCAAATAACTGAAATGTGTTCTTAGAACATCCTCTATTTGACTTGCCCAGGTGACCTATTCTAGAACTTACTCCAGAACCATCAGCTGTGCCTCATCTTGTCCTGTTTTTACCATAACAGGCCCCTCTGGTGCTCTTTCCACCTCTTTTGCCTCCAACCCTGCTGCGTTTAGAACTCTAAACTCTGTACTTTGGGCAGGAATGAGAATTTAGTCAAACCCCACACAGGTAGGACTGGCAGCTGCTCTAAACTGCCTTGTCACAAATGTTCCACTTTTAGTGCTCTTTCTACTGGGTAGGCTTTAGCTAAACTCACTTTCAACAACTCCTCTGGGGTACCATTAAATCACAGTGAGCTTGTTTCCCCAGAATCTTCACTGCAGCCACACCATAAATTAACCAGAAAGCCCACTGCTACTCTTCAGTCAAGAAACAGTGCATATGGACAGTATCTCCCAAGGTACGTGACCTATCTAAGAGAACAGGCTCCATGAACAGAGGGGTTAACACACCAGGTACCAGCTTGCCTGCAAAGCCATTTGTAAGACAGAAAGCTTGGCAAAGAGACCCACTGAAATCTGCGTTACTAGAAGACTCAGCAAAAACTCACTGATACAGAGTTACCTGATGCATCATCACTGTAAAATGGGTTACTCCAACCCCTTTTCAAATACAAAACTCAGGCGCTCATCTATACACATGGCCAACCAAAAAAGTCTATGTTCAAAGTGGTTTAAGTCAGATGTAAAAACACTGCTGATAGGCTGAAATCAAACCCAGTTAAGAACCTGCAGTTACACAGTATTTACAAACTTGACAAAATACAGCATGAAGAATTTATATATTCATTAGAAAAAGGTTTGGTGAGAATCTCCTGAGTTTTGGTTGTAAACAAGAAGTAATTTGTAAGGTAGAACACTTGAGATACACAGACCCAGAGAAAACTGAACAGCCACTGTAGTTTATTAAGAAATATTTCTTAACTGCACTTTCCTCTCTTCCTTAATATTTATTGTCTACACGGTTTGACACACTTCCAAAAGTCACATCTGCTTGTTTTACAGCACTGCATCCATTTGATAAGGAGCATCTTCTCCAATCCACTGAGGTAGGTCACCAACACTTTTTTAAATCCAGAAATGTCATCTTAGATATGATGTTGAAAATTCAATTTATTAAGTAAAATAGCTTCAAGCATGTTAAAATACACATTTATACCCTGGCTTGGCTGGCAGAATTCAAAGTGATAATATTTAAGATTCTGTTAAATAAACATTTCAATAAAACAACAGAAGTGAGTCTATCCACTACTGACATATGCCTGTAATCACTACTTCAATAAGTACGTATCTGGTTAAGTCTTTACGAGAAAACCATGTAGACTTTTTGGGTGACTTCTCTTGAGAAAAGCTGGAGAAGCCAAACAGCTGGACAATGCAACAACTGTGAAGTATTACATGCATGAAAGGATAAAACCCTTTTTCAAGTTTACACTTCACAATTTTGATCCTTAAATAAAGTCTCACATTACCATGACCTAAAATGAAGTACTTAATACGTACTGACATAGTCATAGCTCCTTCTTAAAGGAGCTCCTTCTTAAAGCTCCAACTTAAAAGTTACTGTAACTTGCACTTCCATAAGATGATTTTGGATAATTTGCACAGGGAGAAGGACGTAATAAATAAATATCCATGTATTTAATATAACTTTCATGTCTTTTTTAGGTGTGATGTATTTATGAATAATGTTCATTTTTAAATACAGGAACAACACACGATACAGAAGCATCAGCATTAACCTAAAGTCTCCCAAAAATGAATTGTTCTTAAATACACTTCACTGTGCGGGTAGCAGTAAATGTAAAAACCAAAGAAATTAAAAATCAAAAAGCATTTTTACTTTTAAAAATGGTATTCAAGTTTAACAGTTCTCTGGTAATGCTTCACACTCCTTTTACCTTGTTTGCTTCTAAAAAAAGCATGCTGAATTTATGGGTAAAATTCAGCCTCAGAGCAGAATGAAGCAGGCAAGCTAACATCAAAGCTTTGTTTCTTCATCTTTAGACTGATCTGTCGGAAAGGACAGCTGGTCCTTATTAAACACCCTTTAAATGTTGCAGTTTTAATTAAGTAACATGCTTGTTATATTAACATTACCAAATAATTAACTAAAAAAAGCCAGCATCATCTAATCATGAGCTTAACAGCTTTTCACCAGTGGACTACAAAGTATTAATCTATTAAAGCAGAACTTGTTCTTAAGTGTCTCAAGCTTTTAGATTACCAAGTGTGATACAGCAGTAACTACACTTACTCAAAAGCTGATTTTCGGGCAAGTAAGGCAGTGAGTGGAGTTCAACATCTAAACTAAGGGATATGATCTAGAGAGGAAAGTAATCAGATCTGTAACAGTCCTATTAGAGTTCAGCTGCAGAGACCTTGTTAGGACATATAATCATACAACAGTTTGGGTTGGAAGGGACCTTCAAAGATCATCTAGTCCAACCTCTCTGCAATGAACAGGGGCATTGTGAACTAGATCATAAGTCAATAGCTTATGAATTAGAAGCATATCCAAATTCCCAATTCCACAGACACATGCAAGGGAATAGACATCTTGTTAACACCGAGAGCTAGTTTCAATTGCATAAGCAGGCTAATGCTTCTATTATTTTGTTCTCTAGGTGCTGTGTCTGAATTTTATTTCTGAAAACCCAGTATTTAAGCTGTATAGCCTCAGGGCTCCTGAGGAAACATTCACAGAATCCTAGAATCATCTAAATAAGCACTAAATAAGCTAAATAAACACTTCGTGCATTTTTAAGTCAACTTTAATAGGTAGATGGTCATCAGTACTCTCTGACATTGGAGTAAAAATGGGGTCACATTCTCTGCTACAGTACTTGATAAATGAAACTTAAAAAACACCAAACCTGGAATGAGCTTGAAGCTAAATTCTGAGCTAAACAAAAGTGATACAGATGCCTAGATC
>JBCJKH010041795.1:0-17239 GCA_039877255.1 Loriculus beryllinus | reverse complement strand
TGCCTGATCTGTATTGTTTTGGTTAACTAAATACTAACTTGGGTTTGCTGCCCCTCACACATACCGCACCAACTGTATTTTCTGCCAGCTTTCAGCATGCTTTGAATGGCAATGTAGTTATAGTGGAAAGGTAAGTACACTAGAAACTGTACTTCCCCTTATTAAAAGCTAATTCCAAAATATATTTACTTCTCGGGTAGAAGTTTGGGGTTTATTTAAGAGCTGACAAGTTTGGGTAATATTATTAACAACAGCACTTCTAAAAAATAGAAGCAATTTCTTCCACTTGTTCACAGTCAGCCAGAACAATCGACAAGTTTCCAGTGGCTCTGCAATTCCTTTTATTATGTTCACTGCCATAAAATTAAAAAAAATATAAAATAAAATAAATAAAATAAAATAAAATAAAATAAAATAAAATAAAATAAAATAAAACAAAATAAAACAAAATAAAACATTACGGTTTGCACCTCTAGCTTTGTCTTGTTTCAGTAATAACCTGCTTCTCCTAAGGCTCTGAGCAACACAGTTTTGTGGTGCAGGATTGCTATCTTTTCACATCATGGTCCTCACCTTTTTTCCTATTTTCCCTTGCTTTCATAGTGCTGTGGCCTTCTGTCCTTTACAAGCATATTTATTTGGTGAGTGTATGGTGTTGCTGTGCTGCTGGAGACCTTAATGAGAAAAGACACAGAAGATAGAGCTGGATCGCAGGATATGAAAGTAACCATTTCTTCCTAAGGGGGCAAAAATGAAAAAAAACAAACAAATAAACAAACAAACAGAAAAAAAAACAACAACAAAAAAACTCAAGCAAAACAAAAAACACCTATCAAAAGTTTCTTCCATCCTTCCTCCAACAAGGACAATGTAAAAACCAGCACCAAGGTGCCTAGAATCTCGTTTAAATCTTAGGTTTGTGATCTGGTATAGATCATTAGCCTAAAGAAATCCCTTCAGATGACAGAAAAAATGCATGACTTTGTTAAACTGAAAAGGATTAATAGCTTTCAGAAGTGTTATGGTTACTGAGCCAGTAACTCAGAGCCACGCAGCTGCTTGCTCGCTCCCCCCCTTTGGAGTAGAATTGAACCAGGACAAAAACCAGGACAAGAAGAAATGGGTGCTATGGCCATCATACAATTACATGAAGCAACCTCAGGTGTTAATACCTTGCCTGAGCATTTAGACTTTAAAGACAGAAAAGGTCCATGAACATTTTTTAGCTTCTTATTGAATATGAACCTTAAATTGCAGTAGTCATCCAAATAACTGTGCTTAGGCATTTTATCCTAAGGAAGATTAAGTGGTTGGGTGCTGTAGTAGGGTACAAAAGAGACAACCAGCCACCTGTGGCCAGACATTTCACAATGACAGCGAAAGTTGTTACTGAGATAGCCAAGGGACCTCAGCATATGACCCCCACTGTGCAAAGGAACACAGGGGAAAATTCCTGAAACCTGGCAAAAAGTGCTTCCGAACTCCAAAATTGGCGGTTGAGTCTAACCCAACTAGATTAGGCAGATGGCAGTGGTTCACCATGAGTGTATAGTACACTCACTTGCAGCCAATCCCAGATATTTCAGAGGAAAAGGGAAAAAAACACTGGACTGTCTCTGTGCAACCTCAGATTTGCAAGCCAGGTCTGAACATCTCACCGTTGCCCATAAAGGCACTGGAACTTTTCCTTCTGAACCAGTTCTACAGACTTTTACAAAGTCTGCTTTGCACACTGACTTACCAGGGCTGAAGTGTTCCCCAAGGAGTAAAACCATAGCTGTGAATGGTATAGAAGCATCAACACTGGACGGCCTTACTGGCTATGTCTACATCTCTTTGAGCATGCTTCTCTTTTTGCTATTACACCTGTAGCAGAAACAGACAGAGATATCATGAGAGCCTTAACCTCTACTTTGCACAGGGAGGTGATCTTCATCTGAACTGATGAAGCAGATTTTTGAGTCTGGCTGCACAGCACAAAACAAATCCAAACAAATATCTGACTCAGCTACTAAACTGAAACAGCAGCAGCTTTAAGGAGGAAGTTGGTAGCACCACTTAGAAGTCCATGGATTGCTGCCAGCTACCCTCTTCTCCACTCACTCTAATTAATTATCCCTGATCCCTAAATAGACACTGCCTCAGAATTGCTTAAAAGAAACATACATTTCCATACTTCCTTTTTACTTCATACTTTTGACCTTAGGCAAAAATCTAAGTTTCATCTGAATTGCATTCTCTATAAAGACATCTAGTCTCAAACCCCACATGGTGACATTTGTCTCTATGGTTTTATTAAATGTAACTGTGACTTCTTATTTTTTCTAGCAAAAGTCTTACTACGTGGTGTCTTTTGGGGTTTTTTGAGCTACAGGTTTATGAATATACATATAAAAGGCAGCTAGTCTGCCTGTTCTGAGCTTCTGACTCAAATGCTAGTATTTACAGCTAAAAGGACTATAGCAGATCAATGGGCCACCTAATCTGCCATGATACTGGTTTAGTGCCAAGCATTTCCATAAGTGTGTTCAAATGAAAAATCAGTTTCTCAATGCAAGTGTATCTAAAATACTTTTTTTAATTTTGCGTAAATTCACAAATGATACAATATTGAAGTGTTGTTCTTGTCTTTTTTTTTTTTTTAACATACTGTACAATCAGGTTACTTCAGTGTTTTACATCAAGGCACAGCGCGCTGTATAACACACATATGCCTTGCCAGGCAGCAGTTTTAGTATAATCCCCGAGTTGTGGCAGTAGTGCCAGGATAAGTAGCATGGATCACATAAGCTGGAAGATAAATAAATAATAGATGCCGTCACATTTTATTTGAAATAGAGTTGCATATAAAAAGAATATACAATAATTTAACTTTAATAACTAGATTCTCTTGTACTATACATAACAGAAGTATTTTCATTTGTAATAAATTAAACATTTTCAATATTAGGATGCAAAATTAATCTTATTTTTCTCTTTCTTGATTTATGGAGAGGAGTCGCTTTCATTAGAAATTAAAGCTGAATTTTCAGTTTTCATGGCAATCTGAAAGAAAGAAAACCAGAGTTACTGGCAAGTTGATAGTGAAATGTTACAATAAAATAAAGCAAATAGTTCTAACCAAACTGCTGCCTTTAGTTAATGCACAGTGCAGCTAACTATCTAAGCAGAACGTCTACAAAAGTTCTTCACAGTCCAAACACACTACTGTTATACTTGCACCATCTTTTCTATGCTGTTATTTGCCCAGATTTCTCAGAGATTATCACCGTAGGTCTGTTATTCTTCCAGGAAAACTAAAATTCCCAGAATACCACAGGTTGCCTGCACTGCAGATTCTGTTTATTGCAATGTATTTACCGTATTCACATTAACATTCAGCTTCCTATATCTGAACACTTCTTCTTCGCCTGCCAAAGGCCTTGGATCCCACATTGGTTGGTACAAAGTTGTTCTTGCCCACTCCTCCTGACCTGCTCAGGAAGTCTGCCAGGCGGTGGGTCACACAGGTTGCTGTGTTGCATGCCCTCTTCTGTGCTGTTACACTGCTTTTCAAAAGGAAAATATCGAGTTAGTTCCCAACACACAATGAAACATCAGTAAGGGATGCTATGCCTATGAAAGATTCTTCTACAGATGAAAAAGCAGGCTTGCTGTGCAGCAGGCGCTTGTACCTTTTGTTTGAGCAGCTTACAAACTCTAAAAGATACACCTTTAAGCTTTTCTAAGTGTCAGGCTCAGTTTACAAAAGGTGGCTGAGCTCTTCGTTTCTTGGGCAACTGGGCTGAAGACTAAGCCAAGCCAGATTTTTAGCAACACCTGAGCCATTGCCTGCCTCCATCATGACCAACAAAGGTGCTGAGGAGGTCCAGGTTCGAACCGTTTAACCAATCCCCATTCCCTCCAAAAGCTCAGGTCTGCGCTTCACTTGTAGTGCTGCCGAAGGACTGTAGCAGGCACTGAGTTTTAATGTCTCACTTCAACACCTATGCTCTACATAGTAGCCAGAAAACACACAAAACCCTAGCAGAGTACCTGCGTCAGTGACTCTGGTGGTGCTGTATAGAATTGACCAGTTCCTTCCAGAGCTGAACCACGCATAAATGTACTTTTTCCCATGTCCCCAGGGAGTCTGGGAACCCCTCTTTCCTGGAGTTAGACCTGCCTACGACAGCATTTCACAATGCTGGAATAATTTTCTACTAAAGCAACTAGCCTCTTCTCAGACAAGCATTAAACAACAGTCTGTTAATGTTAACAACAAGTACTCTTTGTAACAACAATGCCAATTTTTTGCAACAAGCCTCTGATTAAAAGATAAATTCAGTGCTGCAACAGAAGAACTGTAAATAAATGTGATTTTGTCTCTTATGACTCACCTAAATCGATATTGATACAAATATTATAAAGATACCCAAGTTTAAATTATACTAGCGTGAAGACCTGTCGTAAAGTAAGAAGGGAAAAGGGAAATAACACAAAATTCTTACCTGGAAGTGTTCAGTGCCCAGTTTTAAACAGGTTTACATTTCTAGTTTGCTTGAACAAATCTGTATGAGCCTTTCCCAATTCCTTTACTTCTCAGGATCCTTACTAACAGTATAACACATGCCTGATTACATTAGAACCTTCGAATGTATGTACATAATTTCAATTTCTAAGTTCTTCCAGACTGTCCAGAATTAGTAGCATTGCCTCTCTTGAGCACTTAAACAAGAACTTGTATGTTTTTTCTAGCCTAGACATCTCACAATCTAAAAGTTATTAAACCAAGCAGATCTAATCCTTATAGAAAAATAGGTTTATTGAACAAATGCATGGGCAAGCACAAAAGAAAAGCCTACTTGTACAATTAGCAGCCAGAAATGAAAAGCCTTGTTTAGATTATTTTCTTTTAATCAGGGTCTAAGAAAATCATTTGAAATGTCAAGGAAGTGCTGTTCATTTTTATTAATTTTTTCCCCTTAGATTGGTATGCATGTTATGTTCCCTGCCTTCCTAACATTAGGTCCATCTCAAACATTCTCTGTCATAAACAGAATCAGAAGAACATAGCAAAGTTAGCAATCAAAGTTAGATCCACATGCATCAAGTTAAAAAAAGGGAGAAGGGGAGAAATAAGCATGTCTAGTTGTCCCCCAGGGGTTCCCCATATTTTGCATAGCGTTCATGTTCCATGTCACTCAGCACATTTCGTTTCTTGCCAGGAGTTCCAGCCCCGACGTCAGTGCGAGGATAAGTTTGCAATTTGTGCAATTCTTGAGACAGTTTGCCCAGCACACAAGTACTCAGACTGGCACAGCGTTTGGAAATGGGTCTATCCAGGCTGCAGGGGGAAAAAAAAAAAACAAAACATGCCCAAAGGAAGAGAAACCTCAAACATGCACATTCATGCATTTCTTCCCTAGAGAAATACATACATACAGTTAGTAAACTCAAAATAAAAACAAAAAACAAACCCTCCACATCACATTCCATGCAAGGAAAGTTCATACAAATGCAGTCAGAAGAAAAACACACTTTCAATTAATTAAACTTTGTTGAAAAGTAAGTTCATTAGCCTTTTGGATGCTCACAGTCAGAGGTCAGTTCT
Organism: Loriculus beryllinus; assembly: GCA_039877255.1. Classification (NCBI taxonomy): domain Eukaryota; kingdom Metazoa; phylum Chordata; class Aves; order Psittaciformes; family Psittacidae; genus Loriculus; species Loriculus beryllinus. The sequence continues at coordinate 11,646 of JBCJKH010041795.1, read as the reverse complement.
ACTTCCCATGTATTCAGCATGCTGTTCAGCCTCTCATACATCACCATCATGCTTTGCAATACAAATCCTGTTAGGATAATGCAAATGCTCTTGCATGCCTTTGGTCTACAGGGGAGAGTGGCGCTGCGTGCATTGGGAGGAACATGTCCGCCCCGTCAGGGACTTACCATGCCTTACGACAACATGCACTTTCGTGACAGAGAATCCAAGAGTGACTGAATGGCCCCTAACACTCCCACTATAAAGACGTACCTTTTGCTGTCATATTTTAACATAACCCCCTCATTCAAGCTCAAGTCGCCCTCCACTATCAGTTGTAAAAGACAGACAGACACAGGTTAACTGGGTGGAAGCCGTTCTCCTGATACCAATGTTAGGATGTTTCTGCAGTATCATCCTTTACCACTCAGGTGACCACTGTCAGCCACAACCCCAAAAAAAGAAAAAAAATCCTGACCTGCAGAACATCTGCTCAGATGGCTCTTGCTAAATACAAACCATATAACATTCTCCACTGCCCTTCTCCTGCCTCAGGACTGCAGTCCTTACCTGTTCCCTTCAGAGGCTTGCTCCAGCTCTTCTGCTGTCATTTGTATGAACTCTTTCACCAGTGCATTTAATAATCTCCGAGCTTCGTAATCGCTGAGCGTCACTCGATCTGTTATGGACTCCAAGCCAGGTCTAAGCAGAGGCAAAAAAACAGGGTGAATAAAACCCAGGCTGCTGCAGAAAACCACACACAGGAGAGAGGGGTTTGTCACGCAGTACTGCATGTCATTGACAGTGTCTTTCACGGGTGTGAATACAGAAAGCATCTTCATGCACAGCATCAGATGTTTTATATATGTGATAAAAAAGCCACAGTGCCAAAAATGTCATCAAAGAAGCCAGCTCTCTCTTTCACTGAAGTCTATACCCCTCTTAGGTCTCTAAAGAACATTAAATATTTTCATACCATTCAGATACAGTGACAGGACCAGCTTTTTACCTGACTGGGGCTGCCTGGAAGCTATCCATCTGGCACACCACCAAGGCATAAACAGCAAGGAAAGATGAAATCTTCAGCACAACCATGATTTCCTCTCTACAAGAAAGAGGTACATCAAGAAATGGCTGCTTTCCAACCCTCTCAGTCCTGCAAGTTCCACCAAAAAGGTCATCATTTCCTAGCCACAAGTAACACAGATATTAACAGCCTTTTTTTATTATTATTAGTAGTAGTAGTAGTAAATATTACCTTTCAATTTCTTTTGAACAGTGCTATTACCAGTCAAAAGTAACCACTCTGGTTTTGGTTTTGCTCAAAACCAAAAACTTTGGGTTTCTCAAAAGATTAAGATAACTTAGCACTATTACAGGGGGTATAAATGCAGCTTTCCAGACCTGCAGCTCTGTACAGCCATCTGCATTCAACTTACTGCAGACTTTCCCTCAAACTGATGGAAAACACGTTTCTCTGATTAACTCTTGCATACAGCGTCACAGTCAGTGTGTCTGACATGAACAGGTATAGTGATGGGACACAAGTCACGACAGAAAATAAAGAAATTGTCAGTGTTTAATATTTTTAAGAATGAAATGCCACTGGCAGCACTTTAGCTGAACCGCTTGTTTCCTGGCAGCTAGTACAGTAATACACCAGTTCAGATTACACTATGAGAATTATGTAGTTTAATTTCAATAGCTATTTCTACTCTGAGGCCAAAACCAGAATAGGTTAAAATCTAGTCACTAGAACAAAACCTATAAAAAAATAATTATCTGCTTTGAGATACATCTCTTTATCTCACAGCATCAATGTCTTAGACTCTGATCTACACCAGGTTCCAACCCTCGACAGGGCTCATCGGCACGAGGCCCCTCCCGAAGGACGCCTCGCTTTCCCACGCGTCCCCGGCAAGGAGCACCCGGTCGAGCACCGGGGTTAGCTCTGTACGGCGAGCCGCCAGCCCGCCCGCCCGGAGGGAACACCCCACGCCGTGTCGGCTGGAAGGAGGAGCAGAGAGACCGAGGACCAACTTTCTCCCACGCTCCTTGCACACGCGTGCACAAACACACGAACGAAGAAGGCATTACGGCCACGGGCAAAGCTCCGCGTCCCGGGAGGGAAACAGAGCGGGACTTACGCGACCTGCCGCAAGCAGGGAAGCGGAGCGCTGCTTACCGGCGGGGCGGTGCGGAGCGGGGCGGAGCAGGAGGCCGGTGGCGCCGCCGATCCGCGGTACCACTCTGCGCCCGCCCGCTCCGCTTTATACCTGCCGCCGCGGCAGCTTGCGTGGGCGCCCGCTCGGGGCCGCCAGCCAATCACCGACTCGGCCGCCTGACGCCAAAGCCCGGTTTGGTAGTGACGTCATGCTCCGCTCCGTGAAGGTCCCATTCACAAAAAACACACCGTCGGGGCGGAGCACTGCGGAGGGGGCCGGGGGCCATTCACGACACGGGGCCGCCGTCCGGCCCCGCTCCCCGTGGTATTGCTCACGCGTGGCATTGCTCACGTGTGGCGACCTCTGCAGCAGAGGGGCCGCATTGCAGAGCGGGTGCGCTCCCTCCCCGGGATTCCCCCGTACCCCGCCCGCCCGGCAGCGACTTCAGCGGGGAGCCCGATCGCACCCATCCGCCCCGACAGCAGCTGCGCTTGGGCGGGAGGGGATCCCGCGGGGACCGGGTCCGGGCAGGATGTGCCGCGGACGGGGGCACCGCACAGGAAGGGCCCGCGGCCGCCGTTTCCCCGGGGCGGGCGGAGCAGCTCTGAGCCCTGCCTGAGGGACTCACCTCGGGTTCCCCGCTTCCCCGGCAGGCTTGCGGCCGGCACTCCGCCTCTCCGCCCAGAGCAGGGAACCCTGGCACCTGCGAGCGGCCCCGCGGCGGCAGCGAGCTGCTCCGCGGGACCGGTCCTTGGCATACCCCGGGGCTCTAGGACCATCACCACCACAGCTCCAAGGGCAGGTGCAGCGCCTTTCCGCGCCCGGAAGACGCACGGGGAAAGGGAGGTTCGCCTCCCTCCGGCGCAGCCTGCAGCCCCGCCGGAGGGGATTACCGGGCAGCTGCCCGCCGCCCATGCATCACCCGCTGAGGGCCCTCTGTCACGGCGCAGCGGCGCTGCACCTGCCGTGCAGGATGTTTGCCCCGGCGGCCTGTTTGCCCAGGCGCGGCAGGTACCCGCCGGGCGGGGGGAGCGGCAGTGGGGACATGCGACGCGACATGGGTGGGAGAACACAGCTGTCAGCCGAGGCGGGCGGGGGCAGCGGGAGGGAGCGGGCCGGGCTGGCTGCCCTGCAGCATCAGCCCTCGGGAGCCGGGGGTGCCTTCCCTGCCCTTCGTTAGCCGTAGGGCGTTTGCCGAGGACGGCGGTATCTGTATGAGCCGCCGGTGCGCGTCTCCCGGCCGGGCCCGGCGCGGCTCTACCCGTCCCTCGCTCTCCTCCGCAGCCGTTGGATTTCCACGTCCCCGGCGGCTGTGGCACGGCTCGGTGAGTGCCGCCGGTGGCGCTCCGCTGCGGTCAGTGTCGCCTGCCCCGGCGGGGATACCGCAGCAAGCGGAGCCCCGCGCACATTGCGCGGGGGGTCGCGCCACACCGCGGGACAGGTATCGAGCGCAGTTACATTGCTCGTTTCGCCACTTAAAGCGAATGGGATGCTCTCCCGGGGAGCTAGCGGCGTTTCTTCGTTTTTGCTTTGCAGACCCCGAGGTCACGGGTCCGTCCCGATGGCAGGAGTTGTGCGTTTCACCGGGAGGTGAACAGCCGCGGGGGAAACCGCGGGGCCGGTGCTGCTTTGTTGATGCGAGTTTAGCTTTGAAGTTTAAAAAGGAGCACGAACATAGTGAAAACGACACCGCGGGTCGCTGATCACCCCAAGGGGGTTTCTGCTTCCTTCCTTGGCTGCGCGCCTCTAGGGGTGCAGCACCCGCTGCCGCCTGTCTCCCCGCCCCACCCCAGGCCGGGGGCGCCTCTTCTCCGCGCTCGGTTTGCGGAACGACGATTGCAGAACCGTTTGGGTTCTTGGGGTCGGGGTTCTGGGGTTTTGTCTGTTTTTCCAGATGACGAGTAGTGGTTTGGTTTTTCCTAACACGTCTGCGTACCTTCATGAGTTACAGTCCTCCGGGGTGGGGGCGTTCGTGCGCTCCGACCTGCCGCGCTTTCCCGCAGCCGCAGCGATGGGAGGGCGGGGAGGGCTGCTGAGTGCCCAGGATGCGGACTGTGACGGGCGCCAGCTCGCTCCGTGCACCCAGCACCATTCGGAGGCTGTAAGTGCAGTGCCCGCCGCGGTGCGGGCTCGCCCCGGCACTGCTCCCGCCCGCTGCCCTGGCTCGCCCGAGGGTCGCCGCTCAGCTGCCCTCCCTGGGAGGCTTCCTCCTCCCCCTGCACTGGCACCTTCAACATTTCGTTGTGAAGAGCAGCTCCATCGCACATACGCTCACCACGGGAACCCCCGGGAGAAGCCCTTTAAGTATTTGATTTTAAATTTCCTCCTTTTCCACGGCTCCTGCTCAGGTTTTCAAGCTTGTTTTTCTGAGGTTGCACTTACAAACATCAGGTGGCACCTAAAGAACCGGCTCAGAATCGCTTTTGCTGTTTTCACGTGACTTGTACAGCTACACCAACGGAAATAAAGTGTAGGAACTTGAATGGCCAGGCTTCCCGTCAGATATTTCTTTCTAACATCACAGTCCCTTCTCCTCATCCTATGTTAACAGTTAATCATTCACATTCACTTAGGGGATTTAGTTACTCTTGTCCACATAAAGCATTCCTGATTTAGCCTGACAAAATGCAGACGAGTCTAGTGTAATAGCATGTTTCGGTGCTTCAGGGAGGACAAAGTGAAATTTCATCTTGTGGTTAGATGCCAGGCAGTTCTAGCCCTTATCTTGCTAGTGCGACTCAGCCTCGGGCTGGAGCCTGCAGCCATTACAGGGTTTCAGAAGCTAGTATTTCCACTTTTTCACAGACAAAAAACCCCGTAAATTTAAAGCAACAGGTACGAATGCCACTTCCGTGCATGTATAGATGAAATAGCACTTGGATGTTGGCAAGCACATCGTTCGCTTCTTGCCAGAGCTCATGGAGGGACTCCCAGCTGGAAGGCTTGTCCTGTTTGTTCCCCTCAGCTATACGTCATCTGGTGTCACCGCATATATTTTCTTTCAGCAAACCTCTTTCCCCTTCTGCGTAAGATGGAGAAGAAAGACACTTGACCAGTTTGTCTATTTTTGAAGCTGTAGAAAAGACACAGATCAGTGTCACAGGATAATGGTCTCCTGTTGATAGATAAATCCAAAACCAGAGGTTAAGTATCTATGGAAAAACTAGCACAGAGGGGTATTTTGGAGAACTGCGCTAAGTAAGCAAGACATTTACAAAAACAATCTTCTCCAAGGAGCTGGTTCTACTCAATGTGTCAGGTAAAATAATCAGTGGGTATAGGTTCAAAACAGATAAAATGAAGAGCTACAGAATTACTGTATTTATTTATGTATTTATGAAATCAGATGATCTAATACAACCTGCAGCTACAAGTAAAAGGAATCTCCTCTTCAAATAGATTTATTTTAATTAGTACACAATAAGAAAAAGCTGTCCTATTTTAAAGTTACTTTCTTTCTTTACTCTAGATACAAGTTCTTACAGTATTCTACTGTTAGATACTATTTAACCAGTACATTTTAAAGTGCAACCATTTTTTCTAGTGTAAATATTTCCATTCTATCATCAAGCCATAGAGTCTGCAGTGAGGTTCTTAACTGTTTCCAGCTGACATGCTGTTAAACAACAAAAACATTGCATCTATATATTAGGATTTTTTGTTCAGTAATAAAATGCACATCTTCAAGACTGACAAGACTGTGAGCTGCATGGACAAAATTTCTGTTCCCAAGAAAGGTTTGTATCTGACAAGAGGGGACCCTACAGAAAGGAAAGGGTAGACAATGACAATGCTACAGTCCATTGACACAGTAAGTTCTTCAAGAAGGAGGTAAGCATGATTAAGTTCTCTGCTCTCTTTAAGCCTGTTCTTCACAGTATGTAATTGCACCTTTTTCAGATAAGGACAATTCATGATATAAAGGCAGCTGTGAAAATCACATGGTTTTACTTTACGAGGAGAAGCTGGGAAGTTACTTATAGGTGTTTATAGAAGTTACGTACTTATAGAAGTTACTTATGGATGCCTGGTCTGCCTAATTCAGGATTTTGTCTCCTCAAACAGCCAGAAAGCCGTGCCACGTATGATGCCTCTACAAGCTACCTGGGGTAAAGTGAGCACTGTTGAGCTCCTGTGAAAGCATCCTTCCAACAGATTACTTCATTGTAATCTCTTCGGCAGGAAATTATATAAACTAAGGCAGAGTTAACAACATGGTACTGCTATAAAAGCAAGCTGTATGTTAAACACGAGTATCATGCTTCGGGCCGGAGAGGTAATCCTTACACTCTGCTTGTTGCCAGTAAGGTCTAGACCTGCAAGTGTCCTTTGTTCAGGACAGCATGCCATACCTCAAAAAAGACTTTGGTGAGTTGGAGAAGCTCCAGGGAAATACCAGTAAGAGTTATCAGAGATCCCATAACATGATTTAGAGAACAAGCTCAAAGACTGGGGAAACAATGAATAGACAGAAAGACTATGGAGAAATGGGATAACAAAAATATAAATACTTACCATGAAGCACTAATAATTTACACTGTGGTACTAGATTCAAAATAACAAAAATGTATGGGCTTAAAAGGCAACAAAGGAGATACAATGAATTAGAAAGAGCTTTCTACAACTGAGGTTAATTACATGTAAGAATAAGTTGTATTGTGGTTACGGCGTATCTTGCACTGGATGGTTTTATGGCATAGTAGTGTAACATTTGTCAGGAATGACAGGCATAGTTGATCAGCTCTGGGCAAGGAACATAACTAAATATGTTCTCTTCATATCTTTGACCTCCAATTTCTGTGATTCTGTAATTTTAATAGGTAGAGACTGGCTTAAACTCTGAAACACAACATAACACTTTACTGATCACCCAAATTTTTGTTAGCATTTGCTTTTGCAAAATTTGAATCCTTAATTGGTCTAATCCTTTCCTTAATTCTGCTTCCGTAGCATCCAACAGGCCATCTTCAGATTTGCAATAAACTCACATCGAGCTTATCACCACAAACAGTATTTTATCTCTGTCTCTTGTAGTTCAGTTTGAATTTGGCCCAAAAATGAAAGTCTCTTTTTCTTATAAAAATGCAGTATTTCCCTGAGAGCAAGAATGATGATGTAGATTCCAACACTGAAGCATTTCCTTTTTAATGGACATTAAATCTGGGTTTAGGCTGCTCCAGTGACTGTTTCTGAGAAAGTGGAACTGCTGCTGAACTAATTACTGAGAAACCTATGAATCAGTCTGGAAGCAAATTTTCTTCCAAAATACCTTTGAAAAGCTTCCAGACTGATGTATGGGGGACATTTTCAACAGAAGATCAGTGTTGCACTGGGGGTTCTTTTTTGTTTGTTTTTTTTGGTTTTTTTCTTTTTTGCTTTCAAACATTTCCACTAAGATTTTTTGTTCAGTAGGTTTTGCAGCAGTTTCCCTGTATATACTCAAAATCCAGTGCACAATAATCTCTTTAAAACTAGGCCACACTGTCCTACACTGAGGTTTGCTTGGCAAGGCGGAAGGGGCAGACCCACAGGGGCAGGAAGCTGGCCTGTGACTTAATTGTCTCCTGTCCCACATTGCCCCAGCTCAGTCTCCAAGCAGGTTCACAGAGGATCAAGCCCTATCTCATGTTACCTGCAACACTCTTACACCCTCTGACAACTGCCAAAACAGCCATGCTCCAGCCTGACCTGGTTCTCTCTCAGGCTGCACCTCCAACAGGCTGACATGGGGGATCCCTCCAGAGGAACTCACAGCTCACCAAATACAGCCAGGGTGAGACTTGTGGCGTTACCAGGGTAGCACAAAGGGGATTAACTATGGAGAAAAATCTCACTTTGAAAATATTTGAAAACTGCCATCTATTTCCACTTTAGGTTTATGCATTCTGAAAGGGAGACAAGAGTTGAACAAGCTCCTTATCTGGAAAACAATCTCAGAAGAGAAAACTAACCTTGTTAAGCAATAGCATTGTTATAAAACTTGATTGCTTGCATAAGTGCTATGGTACTATCTTATACATCATCAGAGCATGTCAGCAAAAATAGGCTGAGAAATTACATCTTAAGTCCCTAGGGTAATTCCATGCTTGTTCTTTACAGTATATAAGAAGGGTGAAAGATCTCATGTCATCACTTCCTGCTTTCTCTTGGTAGTCCTGCATAAACTGCAGTGTAACAGTGTTCTTCCCAGTCCCTTCCAGGACCATTCACTTGTCCTGGCATTGTTAGGTACTACAGCAATACATCGATACATCCCTGCTGCCCTCTGCGTGAGGAGGACCAGGTGCAATTGTTTCCCAGCTGGCTGAGAAAGGAACTTGTTCAGGGGCAACAGTTTAGCTTGTACCTTCTGCTAAATCCAGGACCAAAAAAAGATCTCTCCCCTTTCAGTGCTGGTAAAGAGTACATGAAGGCAAAGGCTATTATGACATAATATTCGCTAATCTACTTACAGCAGGGTTTCTGGGAACCAATAGTCATATGAGACTAACAATTAAAGAGATAAATTTCTAAATTTATGCATAAAATTGACCTAAATATACTTTGAAAGAGCAGCAAATAAAATATGCCAAACTTTTTTGAAGCTACAATTTTTAAGCCATTGTCATAGCTTCCTGCATCTGTCTGACAAACAGAAAATGTTCAGGCACAGTAGGACTGTGATGGAAGAAAAAAGCTTTTTTCAGCAGCTTATCACCAAATTCACAAGGGAAAACATTAGATGTGGTTTTCTGTTTTAGGAAATCTGTAAAGCACCAACATTATCTTAGACTTAGCTAAGGAGATAATTGTAACATAGAAATTGATTATTCGCTATGATGATAAAGGTGTGTTAAAAAGAGATAATGTAAGTGCAATAAGTAACATCTACACATGACTCTAAGCATGTCAGTAGGCTTATGAAATTAGTTTCCTCACTGAGAAGCGTGCTTACTTTGGATACAGCTACACAGATCTCTTTCTTTTCCCTGCCCTACCCTCAAAGAAAAGGAGCAAAACCTTTGCATTTCTGACTATAAAGAAGTTGTTTTCTTGTATGACATTACTTCACTGGACAAGAGACATTGTTACAGGAGTGGAAAGCACTTCAGCCTGATCAAAGTTTACCTTGTTCTCTACAAATGTAGCAACGTCAGTGCTAAAGAGTAAGAAAACCACAGCCTGATTCAAACAGTAACTGAATACAAGTTTGTGAGATATTTAATGGAATGTGGGAACTAGTTAATTTTTCTCCAAGAATGCAAGAGAATCACCATCAGGGTCTTAACACCATTATTAAAGGAAGAGCCGCATTTGCCAGTTCATTTCTTCAAAAGTCAAAGCTATGTACATAAATGTGTAGTCACTCCTCATCAAATAATTGCTTTCTGCTTTTCTTGAGAAGGCAGGAACACAATCATTTCCTGTTACTTGATTGTTTCCAACTTCTCCTTATAGAATTTACAATGCAAAGTCATTGTAAATCTTGATGACTAGAATGTTTTAGCATTTAATAAAGATACCTGCTGTAATGGCTTTTTTTTTTTTTACTCAGACATAATTTTTATAATTGAAATCAAAAAAACTACACATCCTACAATTTTGCTATTTGATCATCCATGATTAAGATGAGTAAAACCTTCCCAAAGGAGCAATTCGGTATAAGCTACCCCCTCACTTGTGATAGGAAGAAGCACACACAAAAGGATCAGTCAGAAGCTGGCAAGGAATCCTGCCCTTGAATAGCCATTGAAGTCTTGCATCCCTAAACCTGCATTCGTAAGTGATTTCATCTGTCCACACGGGTTTATTTATTGCTTACTTTTGACAACTTTGTCATATTTATCCATGCTGGTCCTCTTTTTCCTCCATTTAATCATGCATCCTTTAGATGTTCTGGGTCTTTAAGCTTGGCTGATTCACCACCTTTTCCATTTATCTTGACCAAAATGGATTTTACTGTTCTGCAGTCATGCTCTTCTGTTTTTCTTCCTCTGTTACAATGGATACCACCACCATCTCTTCTCCATCACTAAGGCTCAAACACTATGGTAAGGTTAGTGTTGACTATTCTGTCCCCTGCTTGAAGATAATTGCTAAATCTTGTCTGTTTTTTCCCCGTATAAATCTATTTTTCCTTTTTAGCCAAACATTTGGACTTCTCTTCTGCATCTTTTTTCCTCTTGGGTCTTTCTTACGCTCATTTTTTCCCTGTTTTTCCTCTTGAAAACACTTACTGCCAAAACTGTCAATCACCTTTCCTTTCTTTTCTTGCACAGATGCAGTGGAAATCATGATCATTTAAAACTTGGAGTGCATGCTAGGTATTACACATTTAAATGACAGAACATTGAACATAAGCAGTAAAACCATCAAAGCGATAGTACCTCTTATGTTTCCTTAGACACTTTGGAAACTATGCAAGTATCTTTGAGGGAAGGATGAGAGGATAAAAGTGCCAACCTCTTTTTTCCAAAGACAGGAGTTTATCTACAGAAGGTTTTACATCCTTTTAACTGAGACTGCACTAATAACAGTATGCATATACACCGTAATTTAACCTTAACTGCACCAATAATCTGGCACATTAATGTTTCTACTCCACTGCAGTCAAGCAATTTAATCTTACAAGTTAATTGGGTACAATTGTCTGTAGGCTGTTAGACTTTCTCACACTGTTTTGAAGTGTTTTTCTGACCAGCCAATCTGTGTACCTCTATTCACCTGAATATGCTGATCTAAAGTGTTTGGAGACACCTCTCTTTGTTTAAATGTGTGTAAGTAATCAGGTTTAAATCTATCTGAGTTTGCCTGCTTCAGCACACCTGCTTAAGCACATCGTGTGTCTTGTTTCAATCCTTGGCCATTTCTCCTTATTCTTCCTCTGGCTCAAGCCATGCTGAGGTCCTAAATCTCTTGCTCTCTGGTGAGAAATCTTAAGGCTCTGACATTGAAATATTCACATTTCTTGCAAGTATGGCCCAAGTAATACAGTTAAGATACCTAGCAGTATCATACTGGAAGAAAGGATGAAGAAATAACTTGGGAGAAGAATGAAATAAACCTCTGGCGGTGCTCAAGCTGCTTCTTTGTACTCTGACAAACTGGGTAAGATTTGGTAAAGGAGGCTGGCACTGACGCATGCTTTACAGGCATTTGGTAGCTGGAACAAAGAAAGATGCTGAGGCAAATAAAATTAGCTATTTGTTGCATGAAGATTCACCTGGAAGTTAAAGTCTGTCTCTATATTGGCTTACAGAAACCAGCACAAACCCTGGTCCAAACAACTCCATGTCAGTGCATGACAACACAAAGGCATTAGCAACTGTTACAAGCAAGGGTGTAGAGATAAATAGGAAGAGTCTGCAGATTAATGTACGGTTATGTGACTGGTGCCAAAGGCACCAGTCTTGGGTTTTTCAATCATGGGCTGCTATATGAGACACCTGGATTACACCAGTCCCAGAGAGCGAAAAGGTTTTGGGGGCAGTAGTTAGCAGGGCTCATTGACAGGGATTTAAAC